>APFE030000360.1:188679-206251 GCA_000404065.3 Pinus taeda
GTCATTTAGAACATTCTCACCCAATTTTATATTAATACCCATTAATATTTTAATTTTCCTAAGTTTAGACTTAGGAACCCCATTAAAAATATTAATTAATATCTCTCCAACCGGGTGGAATTTCCCCAAACCATTTCTGGGTCTTGGAGATCTTATGTGCCTTAGTCTCTCCACTAGTTTTCATGGCTAGAGCACATCCGATGTTACGACAAATCAACACTCCCTCTTGGCGAGGAATGTGCTCTAGTAATGCTTCACCATGGAAACATCACATTGATTCTCCGCACCGGTACCTGCGCTGATGCTTGGTCTGTTGCCTCACATCATCTGCACTACTGCTTTCTGTACTACTACCCATGACACTGCGACTGCGACTGCTACATCTGTACTGCAGTTCCCTCTCAACATGCTGCCCATGCTTTCCCTAGCACTGCCACTGCTTGTTGAAGTTTCTAAGTTTACTTAGTTTAGAAACCCTTCATGCACTTTTTCTGATTTATTCCTACCTACTTGTTATTTTTCTTTAACAAGTTATTTACAAAGTAAATATTGAAAATAAACACCGGTGCACGCTCAACATATTACAGATCAACAACTAAAAGAAACAAGAACAAACACACCACATGACACCATTATTTTTGGACCAACATCCCCGGAAAAATCCAATGCAGGAAAACCAATGCAACTATCTGAGGGTTTTCTTATTAAGCAACATCAGAGTATAATCTGGGTGCTGAAAGTGGCCTACCCAACAGAGAATTTCCTTAGTAGCTATACCTCATAGTTTGAGAGAAATCTCCTAGCTGAAACTTGGAAAATCCTCCTGGTAGCTCCTCAGCACAAAACTGCTCTACAACCCCAGCGTGTGCCCAAACTAGGTTGCGTTAGCCCCTCTCTGTCTCATGTTGGCCCTGCGTCAGCCTTTCTAAGCCCGCGTTAGCTCCAGGAGGCCCTGCGTTAGCTCTGGGAGCCTCTGTGTCAGCTATGCTGGCCCCTATGGTGCTCTACGTGGCCCAGTGTCAGCCCTTCTTGGCTCTGCATCACCCTCCTTCGCTGCTCTCCCAGCACAATCTTTGCCTTCTCTGTTTCTCTATACTCAATGCCCCTCAACTGCTCTCCTATGAAAAATGAAAGTATAGATCGGAATCAAAAGTAACAGGTTGTACAAGTTGCAACTAGAATCACCAATGGCACTGATAGGCAGTAATGGAGACAAAGATTTGAATGAACTATGGCACAGAAGGATGGGACATTTGCATAGGAGAGAGAGAGAGAGAGGGAAAGGAAGAGGGAGACATATATATATATATATATATGTGTGTGTGTGTGTGTGTGGAGAGAGAGAGAGCGTGGCATATGTTTAGGGGGTTGAGATAGAGAGACAAATAAGGAGAGATGGAGGGAGGTATAAATATAGATGGCAGGGGGAGAGAGGAAAGAAGAGAAAGAGGAAGTTAGGGAGAGGCAGATAGAGTGAGAGGGGGGAGAGGAAGGGGAAGAGAGAGAAGGAGAGGAGTAGGGAGATAGACACAGAATAGAAGGTGGAGAGAGAGGGAAGAAGAAAGAGTTTCACTGAGACAAATACAGACGTAGAAGTTAGATCTAGAATGTCATGAATATTTTAGATTTTCACTAAAATAGATGTATTGATTTCAATGTAGTTGTTGATTTCTAATCCCATTTGATCACATGCAATATATGCATTGATTTCAGTGTATATGTCGATTTATAATTCTATTTAATACCTTACACTAGATGCATTGATTTCAGTGTCGATGTTGATTTCTACTCCTATTTGATTGCTTGCACATGATGCATTGGTTTCAGTGTAGATATTGATTTCTAATCCTATTTGATCGCTTGTATAGATGCATTGATGTCAGTGTAGATGTCAATTTCTAATCATATTTAATACCTTACACTAGATGCATTGATTTCAGCGTAGATGTTGATTTCTACTCATCTTTGATTGCTTGCCTTAGATGCATTGGTTTTAGTGTAGATATTGATTTATAATCCCATTTGATTGCTTGCAGTAGATGCATTGATTTTAGTTTAGATGTTGATTTCTAATCCTATTTGATTGTTTGCACTAGATGCTTTGATTTTAATGTAGATTTTGATTTCCGATTTGATGCAATAAGATGTATGATGTACATTAATTTCAAAGTAATTAGATTACTAGTGTGCATTGGTTTCAGTGTAAGCACATCTCTACATCCTCCATCTATATCTCTATCTCCCATTGTCTCTCCTTCTCTATCTCTCTATCTCAGCCCCTAAACATACACTCTCTCTCTCCATATCTATCTCTCTCTCCCTCCCTCTCTCTCTTCCCCTTCTCTCTCTCTCTAACATTTCTCGCTCCACTCTAACATTTCTCGCTCCATAGCCATATCTCTTCCTCCCTCCCTGCCTTTGCCTCTCTCTTCTTACCTCTCCGCCCCCCATCTATATATCTATCTCCCCTTGTCTCTCCTTCTCACCCCCAAAATATACACTTTCTCCTTCAGTGTAAGCAAATAAAAATTATTTAACTATAAATAAAATAATTGAATTTTCATCTTAAATAAAATGTTTGCTTACTTGAATTTATAATTGGGTACATTCTTATTATTCCCATTTTCCATCATTCAACATTGTTAATTATTTTGCTTTCAAACGTGGTAATAGAAAATAACTACCATTGAAAATTATTTGGGGTTTAATACTCCATAAGTCACAATGATTGACTTTGGAGAAAACTACTATTAATATTAGAGAGCAACAGAGACAAGGTATGTTGTTTACTACAGTAGCTCGAGTTAAATATTTGAATGGTCTATGATTCCAACAACTCTTTTCATATGATGGATATGGGAAAATGGAAAAAAAATGGTTTCAAATTGATTGCAATGAAGACTGTTTGTAATTGACTATATTCTTAGTATTCACATTTTCTATCTATTAAAATTGTTACATTGACACTTTGCACTCCAAATTTGTATTTCATCATTTTTCATCATTCAAGTTACTAATAGTCTCTCTCATCTCAACGAACTGAGGTAACTATGAAAATTTTAAATTAAATTGACCAAATTAATCTTAGACATATTTAAAATTATCAAAATTAATAGATGTTCAACAAATCTTGTATGACTGCACACGATTGAAACCAACCTAAATCCATCTTAGCATTGGATCTATCAAATCTCTCGAGGTGCAAACCTTTCCTCAAGTTTTGCACTCGAAAAATAGGTTTGCACCTCGAGAGATTTGATCCCTATCGACGCTTGATAGATCCGGTGTTAAGATGGATCTAGGCTAGTTTTTGGACAATTGTCTCCGGAAAAACCCAATGTGGGAAAACCGGTATAGTAGAGGAGGGTTTTTATTAATCTTCAACAACAATCACTTTTACAGAAAAATTTACATAGACGTTGGGAGAAAACACCTGAGACTTTTCTCCGAGACTTTCTGACACCCTAGAGAGCTTCCTTTCTCTATTGCGTCACTCTGCGTGGCTCTACGTAGTTTTGGTCCCTCTCTGCATCATCCCTTCGTCTCTCTCTGTGCTGTTTTTCAAAGTCCCTGCGTCATTTCTTCTAAGCTCCCCAGACTGCTGCTAATCCCCCCTCTTCCTCCACCCTGCAACTCTCCGTTTGAAATCGATCTCCTTCTCTTTGAGAATTGATTTTCCTTGAGATACTGAGTATTTGCTGGTGTATCTCCAACTAACCCTCAAGCCTCCTTATACTTTTCCTGTTGAATCTTTAACGGCCAAGATTAAGTCCCTAATCAACGATTAAGATTAGATTTGGCTTGATTCTCGTCATTTAGAACCTTCTCACCCAATTTTATATTAATACCTATTAATATTTTAATTTTTCTAAGTTTAGACTTAGGAACTCCATTAAAAATATTAATTATTTTAATATCTCTTCAACTGGATGGAATTTCCGAAAACGATTTATGGGTTTTGGAGATCTAATGTGTCTTAGCTTCTCCACCAATTTTCATAGCTATAGCACATCCGATGCTACCACAAATCAATACTAACCTGTATGTAGGTGTAGGCAGCAGGATCAACAGTACCAAGAGATTCGAGGTTCAAATCCCCTGACTTACCCATTTCTCCATAAGAGGTATATGTAGGCACCTAACGGTTATAGTGGTAGTGGTTGAAATCCACCCCATATGAAACAGGCCCAATTGCCAATTATTCTGGTAAAAAAAGGAAAAAAAAAAAGTAGTGGCATGGTTTTGTAATAACTAAAATAATATTTTTCTATCTCCCAAAAAACATAAAGGAGAGGGATGAGAGAGTATGTCTCAAAATAAGGGAAATTTAGATTGACCTTCCCATGTGATTTTGGTTGAGTATACATAGTTATAGAACATCCCAATAATATGTTGTAATATTAAGATGCAATTTAGTTATGTTCAAGTGGTCAACACTGTAGGTTTGTACCTAATACGTTGAAGGTGAAAAGATTTTCAGTGAGTTTGCTAACCTTGAGGGGTGTGTCTAGTTAACATTTTAATGATGCATTACTTTGACTCAGTTTTTGAAAAGAGAAGGTTCTTCACTCCATGTATGTGAATGTGTATGAAATTTATTTTATTAAATCGTTTCTTTTCCTTATTTTTAGCTATAGTAGTTTATTTTATGTCCATCAGTATTTGGAATTGCACTAACTTTTGCTTTACATTGTGATTAACTGCTAAGGTTGGGCCTCTCACAGCATATTATAAAATACCTATTCACCATGTGCTTCTGGTATATATCTATTTTGTTTGTCTTTCAAGTAAATTTATTTTACGTTTGCATTTTTCGTTTTAGCTATTCTTACAAATAATTTACAATTTATCAATGATGGCTATTGAAACAAGGTGCAACAACATAGTTTGGTATTTATGATTTTTCAAACATTGACGCTTCTCAGATGTTTGATGATATGGAGTTGCCATGTGGCATATTGCGTCTTAATCAAAATGGTGGACATGGAGGCCATAATGGGTATTTATTTTAATGAGCTAATGTGTCTTTGATTCTCTTTTACCGTCCTTTTTTTTGAGAACAGTTTGCATTCTTATAAACTGACTCTTGATTCAAGAAACAGAAAACTGTTTAATCATTCCTTAAGTTAGTACGTAATCCCTGCTTAGTTTAGTATTTGAAATTTTTATTTGAAAAATTTTTGTTCTTTCTCATGTGTGCAAGGAATTTGGCATGGAACATAAGGTATTAACTTTTTTTGTTTGTTTTGTTACTAAAGGCACAACTTACAGACTATCTCAAACAATGTGTAATGATATGAGGTGTAAAAAACAGGAAGCCTCTTTGTCGAGGCTTTCACTAACTTTGCATTTATAAATTATAACCAAAGCGAAATTCCAAATTAATTCCACTTTGTTTCAAATCAACCACCATTTAATTTAAAAAGTTGTTTCTTACTTAAAATTGCTACATATTATTGAACTTGAAACCAGTAATACACAACAAAGTGGTTCTAAAGCAAGTTCACCCATTATTACTTAAATGATTAATCTAACCAAAACATATTACATAAAGTTTCAAGCTTGTTAAGAAGCATAACAATTGCCACCAACCATATGCATATGATATGCAAAAATATCATGAAACTTCCAGGGATCAATTGTCTACTTCTGTAATGAAGGTTTCCCCCACCTCTATATTGATCTTGCACTCTATTTTGATCATTTGCCAGGAATTTGATTTAGTTTTTGTCACTTGTGATCAAATAAAAGTTGATTTTCAAATATATTTCTTAGTTAATTGATAATTAAGATGGGTGTGAAGTTTGATTTCTGAATCTAGAGATTACAAAACAAAGGAGTCATTGACCCTGCCGCCTACACCTACCTACAAGTTAGTGAGAAAAATCCTTCAACGCCACAAGGTGTGGTTGGTGGCAGGGAACTCAGAGAAGGGGCTGTCACACTAATCCTGATTCTCTCGGTTTGAGCTATCTCCTAGGTTAGCTAAGAGGGGTGGTCCTTAATGAAAATTTAAGTTATAAAATATGTGAGTTTCTAGGAAAATTGTTAGAGTTAAATAGATTATTTCTTTAAGATTTATAAGCATCACTTATATGAAAAATAACCATATATACATAAGATAAACATGAAATACATAAACAACCAGTCCCTTCAATGTATTGCTCTTTAAGAAATGAAATTGTATTTGCTTAGAATGAAGTGAAATGCTTTCAAATGGAAAGCCAAAATAAAACTGAAAAGTGAAACAATATATTGTTAGCACAAGATATTATAAATGCTTTCAAGATGAATAAGTCTACAAATCAAAGCATAGAAGCTATCTTGTTCAAAAGGATACAAAAATAACTCAAATGTTAGACCAAGATGACAACACGCAATTAAGTTTGCAACCCAAAATAATAATACTTGAAAGTGAAATCAACCATTCATGACAATATGCAATTAAACCACAAGATGAATCAATTTCCAACTAAGTAACTCTCTCTTTTAATGCCAGAAATTCGATTTTATTTGAGCACATGTTCTTTTCTTGATTTTAGGAGTCCACATCACATTGGGACTTCACTTTAACTCCTCCATAATTTTCCACCTCATTTCCACAACATTTAGCATGTGTGGATATTTATTTTTCTCCATTTATTTAATTTATGGCTTAATTAATTGCTAGATTTTCCACTAAACTTAAGAAAAGTGGGTTTTGAAGGTTCAAAACACATTTTTAACCCATCAAAGTGTGTCATAGTAGAAAGTTGAGGGTGAGAGGTGAAAATTTCACTTATTCCCCATACAACTTCTCTAGACATTACTTATTACATTACAAGTATAATTTTATTAGCAATTTCTGTAGTGCGGAAAATCTAAAAAATTAAAAAATAACTACCTAGACCTCACCAAATTCCACGAATTTTTTTGTGTGATCTAGTATGGTAATATACATCGACTGTAGACACTAAGATGTGTTAGGGGCTCAACCTTCAAACTGTCACCCGACTTTGGCATAAAACGTGAGTGAGAAAACCCAGAAAATTATTTGTCTCTGAAAAAGAAGGGAAATTAACTAGATAAAAAAAAAACACTCCAAGGTGTACTCGTTTGCTGATCAAGTCCCAACATCCTAGGCCTATTACAGACTCAAAAACTCATCATTACTAGTATCACTTATTACAATTCCCCATAGGGTGCAGAATCTGGGTACAAGCAAGATGATGAGAAGATAGAAGTAGAGTTAAAAAACTTTGTTGACTGATGTATCTGATGGTACAAGTGTCATTTGGATCATCCTTGGGCATGGAGTCTTTCATTTAATCATGAGGTGCCACTCCAGTGGTCAACATTTGGTTCCATATGGAGATGCATGCTAGATATGAAGTGATAGTGTGCAATAACCTGGAATTTGCATCCATCGACAAAAGACATATATCAACAGTGTCCATCCAAAATATCATCAAATGAAATCAAGTATAGAAATGAAGAAATTGAAATTTATTCTAAGAGCATAAATGATAATTTATTTATGAAATAAAACTAATTAAACAAAAATGACAAGGGATAAGGTTAGAAATATGATACAAAATGATGCTCCATAGCATCAGATGTCCTCAATGAAGTTCATGCTGAGAGCCTGCTTACTTTCAGGTAGATCCATGGGCTGCTTTTCTGATGTGCCATGTCCAATTCTAAATATTTGAGGACTTTGATCAATCCCAACACTGTGTTGTACATGGCCATTAGATTTACCAAATCCTTTCTGCTTTTTTCTTTTTTCTTAATAGATTGTGATGTTGATGTTGAGGTGATCAAAGTAGATCTTTTTGCTTGATCTTGAAGATGCTCTGATGGAAAATTCGATGTATCCAAGACTTCTTTGATCTGCCTTTGTACATTTTGATTCTTCTCTGACATGGGTGTTGGATCAATCTCATTAGCATAAACTTGATTCCCCTCAGTTTCCTTGCTATCCAAGTCTCCATCAATTAGCCATTTTTCAATGGAGTAAATGACCTCCTCATAATGAGATGAAGATTGCTTCAGTGGATCGGGAGGCTTATGATTTGTTTCCATGGTGTTGATTAATTGTACTTGTTTTTCTTCCATGGCGAGCAACCTGTTTTGAATAAAGGTCATCTAATTAGAATGATTGACTTGCATGGCCTTTATTGCTTGTGAATGGTTTACCTCCATGGTCTTAATGAGTTGAACTTGGTTGAGATGCATATCCTTAATCATCTGAGTCAAACCCTTGATGAGACCATTCTCATTCTCATTTTCTTGAGTTTTGATCTTTCTTTCATCTCCATATTTTTGTTCAAAGGCGTCAATGATTGATTCTAGAGAATCAAAACTGTTAGTAGGTAATTCTATGAACCAATCCATTGCATCACCATCTAATGAAAAGATGAAAAGTCTCATTTTAACATCCTCATGGTTAATATCATGGCACCATTTTCTCACACAAAGGTGGAAGTTCCTAAGGTGAGTTTCAGTGCTAATGGCATTGTTACCTAGAAAACTAGGCAACTCTTCAATAGCCTCAATGGCTTCATTCGGAATGAAATTCGAATAGCCTGAAGTGTTAGTAAAATCACAAGGGGTGAACAAATCATTCATGATGCCATGCTCGCTTGACCCTGAAAGAGCAAATGGATACTAGAAAGAGGCTCCTGTCCAAGATTAGCAAGAAATATACAAGAAGCAAGCTTAAAGCAGAAATCCTTGCAGAAAATGAAATAAGTGAAGTCGCCACTTGAACAAGAATCTGACTCTAAAATCCAACATGCAAAAACCAAAAGTTAGTCAATTTCCCAAGTACAAGAAGACTTATCCCCGACAACGACGCCAAAAATGTTGACCCTGCCGTCTACACCTAACTACAAGTTAGTAAGAAAAAGCCTTCAACCCCACAAAGTGTGGTTGGTGGTAGGGAACTCAGAGAAGGGGCTGTCACACTAATCACGACTCTTTTCGTTTGAGCTATCTCCTAGATTAGCTAAGGGGGGTGGTCCCTAATGAAGATTTAAGTTTAAAAAAATGTGAGTTTCTAGGAGAATTGTTAGAGTTAAATAGATTATTTCTTTAAGATTTATAAACAAAACTGATATTAGCAATAACCATAAATACATAAAATAAACATGAAATACATAAACAACTAGTGCCTTCAAAGTATTGCTCTTTAAGAAATGAAATTGTATTTGCTTGGAATGAAGTGAAATGCTTTCAAATGGAAAGCCAAAATAATCCTGAAAAGTGAAACAATAAATTGTTAGCACAAAATATTATAAATGCTTTCAAGATGAACAAGTCTACAAATCAAAGCATGGAAACTATCTTGCTCAAAAGGATACAAAAATAACTCAAATGTTAGACCAAGATGACAACATGCAATTAAGTTTGCAACCCAAAATAATAGTACTTGAAAGTGAAGTCAACCATTCATGACAATATGCAATTAAACCACAAGATGAATCAATTTCCAAGTACAAGGAAAATTAAACTTGTTGCAAAATTAAAAGGAATTACAATGCTTGTATCCAAAGTGCCTCTTGAAATAAGATTTTCATGTGAGACTTTAAACCATCAAGATAGCAAAATTTAAGAACTTTGCAAACAAAGCAAATGTGATGGAATGAGTTCTTGGTTTATTTTATTAATTAGTGCTAAGGAAAAGGTACAATTGAACTCTAGTCCTTAGACCTCATCCTCGCCCAAATATTTGGATCTCACAATGAGGAGTCAATAGAGGTAGAGGGTCCCTAAAAGTCTGTTCAACCAATTTAAGTTGGAGGTAATTTTTAGTGAGGCTAGGGGCCTTCCTATACTAAAATGCCTAAATGAAGTGCAAATTGTGTTAATTCCCCAAATTAAACTAATGATTCATGCAAATGCTTCAAAGAGAAATAGTTTGCAAAACTTGAGAGTGTATGCATGTGGGAATTAGTAAAATTTTGCATGGGTAGTGAAATGTGTTATTTTAAGCATGCATAATATGAAATTAAAAGCTAGAAATCTAAGAAAAATTAAAAGCAATATTAGGTCACCCAAAAAGTCTCTCCTCTAAATGAGGAAGGGGGATGGCATGGGAAAAATCCCAAGCTCCCTCCAACAAATGATTTTTTCTTTTATTAGCGCTTAAAGTGGGTAAAAATGCCTCTAAGAGGGAAACCCAAAATACGAGAGAGATCTTTAAAAAGATGAGACTCTAACAAAGCTAGACTCTCTCCCCAAAAAATATAGCAACAACAAACTTGAAGATTGGAAAAACTCTCCGAAAGAGATTCACAAGGCTCAAAAGGCCCACGACCTCGATGAGTTTGCAACCCTCTCCCAAGTGCTTATGGCCTCCTTAGAAATTAGTGTTTGGATAGTGTGAGGGGGTCCTACATACACACGAGTGAGTAGTTTTCCAAAGCTTCTCCTCAAGCTCCCAATGCTCAAGCCTATGGGCTGCAAAAAAAAATAAAAATAAATAAAAAATAAAAAAAAAAAAAATAAAAATAAAAATACAATTATCAGTGTGAAATTAGGAAAAAGAAACCAAAACTAAACTTAGCATTTAATTTACAAAGTACTAGCCTAAGTAATGGGAGTGAACCCCATTCTTGCTTAGCTTTAGAAATGACTCTTGAATAGGAGATATAACTTTGAAAGAACTAGAATAGAAGAAGTATTTTTGAATTTAAATGTTTGACCATGTAGCTATAGACTAAGAAAACTCCCTTTTGTTCTTTGTTGGATAGAAAACTTGGAGCGAAAAAAATGGTTGAGTTTTGGATCACTGTGACTGTAGGAGTGAGTTGATCTAACTGAGATTCTCCCACTTCCAGATGGATTCCTGCACACAATACAAAAGATCTTTCCCACACACTTGAACATGTATTAGTTTGCACAAGATTAGAGCAATATAATGAATAAAAAACACTCGTCGTTCCATCATAAAATTCAAATCTGGCATATAAGTGAAGAAGAAAATGATGTCCACCTGCCAGAATTTGATTTTTACACTTGGCATTGGAGCCATTCAACAAATTCGAATTTCTCTTTGGGATTGTCACCTCATGCCACTTGTTTAATCACTTCTACATTGGGATTGGCTCTAATGCCATTTGTCATTGTCATTCTTCATTGGGATTTGCTCACAATTCTCTATATAATAGAGCCACGGGCTTTCACATTGTATCAAATAATACGAGCTATTGTGCTTGAGGAGACTCTGCGGGATTGCATTCACTACTTGCAATATAATACAACAGCCTTTGGGGTAAAGCGTGATGGTGTTCTTCTCTTTGCATGTGTGGTAAATTTGTGACTTCTTGTTATGCTTCTATTTATTTCCTCATGTCATTATTTCTTTCATTCTTGTTTCAGGTTATGTTAGTATGCAACTATCTCATTGTTGTCGCACAGATTGTCACGACAACGCTCAGATCGGGGCCTATCACCTTGATCCACGATCTCTTCGTTTAAGTTGTCTCCCGAGGCTAAGGGGGGTAGACCCTATGGGACAAAGGAAGATCAACTCTGGACCAGTTGAGTTGGGAGACACAACAAGGCAATTGATTGATTTTAGAAATTAATGTACCAGTGCCTTATGGAGTTAATAATTAAATGATTAATTATTAAATGGTGAAGAAATATGAACCTTGTAAAATAATCATTTATCATTGAAATATCCCAAGCGATGCAAGATGTTCAATAAATGTACAACGCTTTAATAATGATCCATCAATTAAATTTTTAAAGATTAAATGCTTTAAACAACCATAAAATTTAAATGCTAACTAGATTCAAATAGTTAATCTCCAGATATAAACATTTAGGCTCATTTAACCATAACAGAAAAAGACTTTAAAAGGAATTTTCGAAATTTAATTAGTCTTTTTTTTTAAATAATTTTTAATTTTTTATAAAAAATTCTAAGCTAAAAATCAAAATAAACAAAAATAAAATTTAAATCTAAACTAAAGTCTAATCTAAACTTTTTTTAATTTTTAAATTTAAAAATCAAAATGGAAGATTTAAATTTTAAATTATATATATATATATATATATATATATATATATATAATATATATATATATATGAGATTATTAAAAAAATAAACGACACTAAACCTGAAACTAAAGCTAATCTTAAGAGAATGAAAATCGATATTTTATTTTTATTTTTATTTTATTTTTATTTTTTATTTTATTATTTATTTATTTATTTATTTTTATATTTACGGTACAAAATAAAAACAAAACTAAAATCATTTATATCCAATGTTAAAACTAAAACTAAAATCTAAATATCTAAAATCAAAACCTAGGCTAAACTAAGACCAAAAACAAAATTTAAATCGAAAGCTAACACCTAATAGAAAAAAATGAAACTCGAAATTTTTTATGTTTTTATTTTTACTTTATTTTTTATATATTAAAACATACTTTATATATATAAACAAGATCTAACTCTAATCTAATCGCATATACATATGAAAATAGAATGAAAACTAAAGCATATTACATTTACAACGAAAAAAAATAATTTGAAATCGAAATTTGTTTTGAGTGTTTATTGTGTGCAGGTCTGGAGAATTCGACAGGCAGAGAGAGAACAACATGGAGGGTTTTCGACTTGTGGCAAGGAAATGAGGATAGCGCGATGGAACTGCGTTTGTAGGTGTGAGGAATACTGGCAGCGGCGACTAAGGAGATACGCGTGAAGATGGAGGCAACGACAGCCCAGAGAAATGACGTGGATGAGTTGGATAACAGATGATTGAGGGTCTGCAAACAACGAGGAAGTTTAGATTGGTTTAAAGAACACTGGGCAACGTATTGATGACAATGAACAGTAATGAGTTTGCAGCTGCGAATTAATGGAAAAGTGTTGTGTAGAGAGCCGCAGAGGATAGGGTTGATCAATGACAGCAAGTGATCACGCAGATGGAGGAAGAGGGATGCGAGGTGAGGTTGAGAGTTGTGGGTAGAATGAGCTGGACGGAGAAATTGATTGCGTGGAGAGGGTTTGGAGTGAGTGTAATGGGGAAGGTTGCAAGTTGAGGAGGATGGCAGGATTTGTTTACAGGTTTTGGTGCAGCGAAGGGGAGCTGGAGCTATGGCAGCAATGGATGCAAGGATTTGGGGGTGGCTATAGCAGCAAGAAAAAATTTCTAAATCTGCCAGAATGATAAAAACAATCCTGAAACCCTTAGAAGAATATTTGAATTCTAGAAAACAGATTTCACACATGTACTTTGGATTTTTTTTTTTTAAATGAAACCCCAGGCAACTGTGAAAAATGAAAACACAGGTAGCAGACCCGTAGCCTAGAAACTTGATTGAAATTTTAAATCTTTTCTGCTCCAGATTACCTAATGGAAACCTTGAAAACTTTCTCAAAATCTGTACCTACAATGGCAAAAAACGGAACACCCAACAATAATATGTACAGGAAACAAAACTGAAAACCCTAAATCAGCTAAATAATCACAGTATTTATAGATTAATGACTCTAAGCAGCCAGATTTATCAATAATCCACATAAATATTTTTAGAATTTTAAATTTGATGTGAGATGCTTCAAAAATCCCTTAATGCATTCATAAAAAAAATTTCAAATGATAAGCATGGGATCAAAACTGGCTAGGCTCTTTCAGAAAATGCAATCCGGGAGTTGGCTAGTTCAGCCAAGAACTTCCCCTAACGCCCGATAAGCTTAAAATTAAGGATATCCTACACAACTTAAATCAACCATTAACATAGAAGGAGAAAACAAAAGTGAAATTTAGATCAAATGGAGATACCTGCCATTATATTCAGAAATTAAACTATCGTTCAAACGCAGAGATCAGACAAGATACCTATGCCTAAATCAATCTTTATCAAGCTATTATCAATGGTTGAAAATAAAATTATGTAGAAAAATAAAACATCTTACAACATTTTCAGAAGAGTAACACCAGCAAGATTTTCAACCCAAAGTCTTTCTTTATTGCACAAAAAATGACTGCAAGAGAGCTTTCTTTAGCACACCACTCTAAGATCGAATCTGATCTCAAATGACCCCCGACACCCTATTTAAAGGAAAATTTCTCAACGGTCAGTTTGAGTGATCCATTTCAAAATGATCTCGATCGTCGATGAGGATGAAGATATCTTTTAATCTCATCCGTCAAAATTTTAAATGCATTTTAATAATTAAAATTTTGCATTTATTTTCTCAAAATTTTGACTTATTTTATTATTATTATTTTATTTTATTTTATTATTTTTTAATTTTATATCTTTTTTAAATTTTTACTTATTATATTATTATTTTAGCTTTATTATTTTAATTTTTTTGTGAGTCTCGAACTTAGCCGCGCTTTGGAAAGAACTCCATCTGAGGACTTAGGACTTAGGACCTATGTGCAGAAAACGGTGGGGAGCCTTCTTGAGTGGAAACTGGGACAAAACAAGCGTTTCGCAGCGTTTGTCGGCCGTTGAAACGCGTTCCAGCGCGTACCACCCACGGTTTTCCCGAACGGAAACGTGGGTTGTACGGCTGGAAAACACGGTTTCACGAGCGGTACAGCCCCACGTTTCCAAAAGAAATCATGGATGTTTTTTTTATTTTTAATTTTAATTTTTATTTTTTTAGGGCTAAATCTTATGGGTTCTAGAAGCCTGTCTACAACTTATAAAGAGGAGTTTGTCTTCATCTCTCATCCAACTATTCAACAGTCGTTTCTCTTGGGAGACGGCAGTTGTTTCACTAGGGGTTTTGAGCATGTGAGCAAAGTGGTTTCAATCAGCCAAACAGCGCAGATTGGGCCCAAACTCCTCAGCCATATTTCTCCTATTTTCTGGCATTTTGTGGTAGTTTCAGCCACAGAAAATTAATTTGGGTAAGCCACATTCATTTTGTTAGTTTTTTCTTACTATTTCTTCAATTTTTCTAGGGTTTATGCAGCCAGAAATATGAAATACGTTTTTTATTTATAGATTTGTTTTTTACATTGATTTTTGTAGCAGATTTGGTTCAGCTACAGCGATATTTCTCCTATTTTCTGGCATTTTAGGGTAGTTTCAGCAACATAAAATTAATTTGGGTAAGCCACATTCATTTTGTTAGTTTTTTCTTACTATTTCTTCAAATTTTCTAGGGTTTATGCAGCTAGAAATATGAAATATATTTTTTATTTATAGATCCGTTTTTTAAATTTATTTTTGCAGCAATGGCTTCCAGCCAAAGTGCAGCTACAAGTTCAAGCCCTAGGGCCAACCCAAGGGCTGAATATTATCCCCTTTGGAGGCATGTGACGAAGCTTCAAAGATGTGGAGGTGGTGGCTCATGGGAATGGTGATGCAATCTTTGCAATAATACGTACAAGGGCTCCTACCCAAGAGTGAGGGCACATCTATTGCATGGAGGAGGACAGGGGGTTTCAGGTTGCACAAAAACAGCAGATCCATTGGCAAGGAGGGCATATCAAAGAGAGCAAGATGAGGCAGATGGTAATAAGAGAAGGCATGATGACCTTACTCAAATTCCATCCAACATTGAGCCAAGGATTGTAGCTGAAGCAAGAAAGAGGAGAGCTGGTCACACTGAACAACATGAACAACTAGCACCCAAAAATACCAGAGGCCTAGGGGCATCCCCTTCAGTTCAGGATAGCAGAATTGCTAGATTGGTGAATGTGCAAGCAAGAGAAGAAACTGATTCCAGAGTGGCTAGGTGCATTTATGCATGTGGTATCCCATTCAATGTTGTTCGCTCTCCTTACTGGCAAGATATGATAAGGGCAGTTAACAAAGCTCCTCAAGGGTACAAGGGGCCCAACTATGAGAAAATCAGAACCCAGCTTCTCAAAAATGAGAAGGAACTTGTGGAGGAAATTTTAGCTCCAATTCGTTCTTCTTGGAGTAGCTCTAGGGTTACCATAGTCTCAGATGGTTGGACAGATATAAGGCGCAGACCATTGATAAATATCATTGCCACTTCCCCCAAAGGAGCAATGTTTATCAAGGCAGAAGACTGCTCAGGAGAGGTGAAAGATGCACAGTTCATTGCTGATGTTATTATAAAAGCTATTGAACAAATAAGGTCTAACAAGGTGGTGCAAGCTATCACGGATAATGCACCAGTTTGCAAAGCTGCAGGTTTAATTATTGAGGGGAGGTATGACCACATCTTTTGGACACCATGCATTGTCCATAATCTGAATCTGATCTTAGAGGAGATCGACAATAAAGTTTCCTGGATAAAGGAACTCATAGGGGATGCAAGGGAGATTATCAAATTCATCACCAACCACCACCAGTCTCAGGCCATATTTCGAGAGTACTCCAAATTGGAGTTGTTAAAAGTGGCTGAGACAAGATATGCCTCAAACTTCGTGATGTTGCGCCGCCTTGTTGAGGTTAAGCATGCATTAGTTTCTATGGTGGTGAGTCAACTTTGGGTTGAGTGGAGACAAGCAGATTCAGAGCGAGGATCTATGGTGCGTAGATTGTGCCTTGATGAAGATTGGTGGAGCAAGGTAGATTTCTTGCTAAAGTTCACAACCCCTGCATTTGAGCTTCTCCGGAGTGCTGACACTGACCAACCTTTCTTGGGAGAGGTATATGATGGCATGGATTCCATGGTTGAGAAAACTATGGAAATCATTTCGCAAGAGTCTCCACAACTTTTGTTTGTTGATCATTTTGCTGGTTTGATCAAGAAAATCATTGTTGATAGGTGGAACAATTGCAATACTCCATTGCACACTTTAGCACATGCTTTGAACCCCAAATTTGATGATGAGGAGCTTATTGCTCAAAGCAATGGGAAGAGGAAGGCACCCCATAAGAATAGAGAGGTGGCTAATGGGGTGAAAAAATCCCTTATGAGAATGTTTCCTTCTCATCTACATAGGGAGGTAAAGGAGGAATTTGCCAGTTTTGCTGCAGAAATAGATGATTATGCAGATATATCAGTTTTGGAGAGAAGCACCATGAATCCAGTTAGGTGGTGGATTTGTCATGGAGCAAATGGAGTACATTTGCAAAACCTTGCCATTCGTATTCTTTCACAAGTGGCAAGCTCTTCATCAGCAGAAAGGAATTGGAGCACTTATGGTTTTATTCATTCTGTGAAGCGCAATAAGTTGGCTCACAGAAAGCAAAGGATCTTGTTTATGTGCACTCCAACCTTCGCCTTACATCTCGTAGCGGTCCAGAATACAATAGTGGTCCTTCTAAAGAATGGGATGTGGAGGCAGAAAATCCTGATTTGGAGCTCTCTCTTGCTGCCCTGAATATTGAGGACGAGTCTGGAAGTGGAATTGGTGCATCATCTTCTTCAACACCACCATCCACTGTTGAGCATTGTGCTGCTTCTATTTTTGATGAGGATTGTTATGATGAGGATTAGTCTTTTGTCTCTATAGTTCTTGCAGCCTTATAGTCTTTATTGTACTTGCAGCCTCATATACTAATATAAATAAAGACTGATTTTGAGATTTTGCCCTTGGATATATAATAAAATTTAATGGTTGCTTTTGGATTTTCCTATATTTTTATTGTCATTATGTGATCATTCATGACTCATGAGTAAATGTGAT
>APFE030000377.1:0-15297 GCA_000404065.3 Pinus taeda
GTTCATAACTAACTTCCTTCTTTTATAACATAAAGATGATTTTTGTATAAATCTTTGTCCATATACTGCTGCATTCTTTGGAATTGTTGGTTTTGCAGGGCAAAGGAGTGAAAGGGACATGAAGAAGGGTTTGGAACCTTGAGGAACTACTCAAATGTAGGACCTGAGGTACGTCCTTCTTACTTTAGAATTATCTTTTGCTAGCATAATGGTTGTGTGTATGCATGTTTCTTTCTTTAGACAACTTTCAGTCTGCTAGGGTTACACCCAAAAGCCCTAGGGGATTAAATCCCTCAACAACTATATTTAAGGCAACTAGCGTATATCCTACAAACTTTTGATTTAGTTAATTCATCATATATTGATCTTTTAATCAGTGCATCAGAACCATATAAACATTAACCAGGTGCAGTAAAAACAGAACAAACAATCATACACATGAACACAAGATATAAGGTGGAAACCCAATGTGGGTGAAAACCACCTGCTGCAATTGTCTCTATCTTCTTTTTAATAAGAAACTTCATTTTACAATTTTGTACTAGTGCAATCTTATACCAGTACGCAGGCTTTTACCTACAGAAGGCTACAACCTTCTCTCATTCTCCAGCTTCTCCTGGAAGGGAGCTACAACCCCTTAGCTCTTGTACTAGCTGATATATTTACTAGTACGTAGGTGTCGGCCTACAGAAGACTACAACCTTCTCTTTTCTTCCAGGGACCACGTTTCATAAATTTTCAGACTGGATCCATCAATAACATCATTCAAACATCAAATACATCTGCATCAATCAATTTCCTTTGCACCAACCACAATTGAATCAATCAATCACTTTTCAGAATGCTATAACCAGAATACAGTAACCAAAAAATGGTAACCAAAACCCAAAACACTGCAACAACAACTAGAAGTAGCTAAAGCATATTTTATGAGGTATACACTACTTCAATGTGTCGAACCTGCGTGCATACGCACTTTTCTCAATGCGAACCTGCATACAGATTTGCAAATCAAATTGAAGATGTATAAGTTGTTTTGATATGTAGAACCAGCGTGTATACGCGCCTTTTCTAAAATGAACCTGCGTACAGATCTATAAATGATGATTTAATCTTTACAACAATTCCAAACTTCAGTTATACCTAGATCATCATATTTACAGTCTACAACATGCGCCAGTTATTTAGATAAAAGATCAAAAACACACAAAGATACTTCACTTCAAGCCTTAAGATCTTGACCCATCATTAGTTTTTATCCTTCATCAAGCGCTAAGGTTCATCCTTGATTCAGATCCAGCTATGCACCATAACCCAATAACCTGTATTCTAGATCTTGGTCTTCATTAGATATTCAATTCTTGAGTACCTTTGCCTAATGATTTTCTCCTCCTTTTATAGTCTTAGGCCTTACTCAATACCATGGACCAAAACCACTTAGAACCAAACCTTGGACCAAATACTTGGGGTCAGCACTTCGGACAAGATACCTTGGACCAATACCATGGCTCAAAATACCATGGACCAAATACCACAGACCAAAACTAAGTTTTCCAACATGTACGTGCCATTCCTTCCATGAAAGTGCTTGTGTACGTTATACGCTCATTTTGGCCTGCTAACTTGCATGTCCACGCGGCTTGATCAATGAGGAACCTGTGTATACCTTTCTTTCTTCATTCTGTGAGTCTGAACTGTGATCTGTCATCTGAGTGAGTTTCCATCAAGGACAACACCTGTGTCATGGTGCCAAATCTGTATCACAATGCCAACAATCTCCCCCTTTGGACTTTATGGCAACGCCAAGTCACTCTCCCCCTTTGTCATCAAGGGCAAAGGGTTATGCTCCCCCTCAGTACATAATGAATTCTCTAATATGCTGAAGTGTGTTGATTGAGCTCCATGCTCCCCCTGAATATAAGCAAGGTCTGCAAAAAGATGTTCTAAAAGAAGAACATGACTCTATACATACATCATAAATGACCTTCCTATCACCAATGACTCACACATATATCCATCTCCCAACCAAGTGGGGATATACCAAGTTTGACTCATCCACCCAACCAAGTGGGGATATACCAATTTTACATGTCAAAACAAGAACATTACATCATCCATCCCATGCATAGTGGGGAAACAAAATAGGTTGTTTCATGACCTTGACATTAAAAGATATACATGACATAGAGACCAAATATCTTAAACAAGACCATGATAGTCATTAGCAACTATCATCAACAACATCTGTCAGTAACCATCTAGACCAGCAACCATGATCTCCCCCTGAACCTGTTCCACCTGAATAAAAAACAACTATGAATTCGTACCAAGATCTTCTAAAATAATGCCAACAATGCATTATTAGAAGTATATGCTCCCCCTGAACCTGTGCCAGATGATCACTGTCAGACCCATATCAGACTCCTTTCATCCTGAGTCTGGCCCACTGCTTTTCTTCAACCAACATACACGCAACTGTATCCACAGAAACCGGTGTATGTACGTGGATACACTTCATGAAACTCGCGTATAACCACTTTTCTCTGAAACAGATAAGTTTTGACAGCAGGATGATGCATCGACTACTCCCAGCTTATGTCTAAGATATTCAAATGTCTCTCTGGGTAGTGGTTTGGTGAATATATCAACAACCTGTTCTTTGGAGGGAACATACTCCAATTTGACCTTTTGTGCAAGCACTTGTTCACGTAGAAAATGATATTTGATGGGTGTGTGCTTGGTCTTGGAATGCATGACTGGATTCTTTGAAATACTGATGGCACTTGTATTATCACATAGAATGGAGATGGGTGGAGTACATGTGATTTGAATGTCTTGCAATGTTTGCATCATCCAAAGGAGTTGTGTGCAACAAGATGTAGCAGCCACATATTCTGCTTCAGTTGTAGATAATGCAATTGAACTTTGTTTCTTGTTGAACCAAGACACTAATCTGGAGCCCATATAGAAAGCACCACCACTAGTGCTTTTTTTTTCATCAATGCTTCTTGCCCAATTTGCATATGTATATGTATGAAGTGTAAGATCTGTATCTCTAGGATACCATAAACCAAAATTCTATGTTCCTTGAAGATATTTGAAAATCATTTTGACTGCCTAAAGGTGTGATTCCTTTGGAATGGCTTGGAATCTTCCAACTATTCCCACTGCATGCGTAATGTTTGGTCAGGTACCTTTTATATAAAGCAATCTTCCAATCATGGATCTGTAGGTTGGTTGATGTATTGTTGTTGATTCATCATTTGAGTTGAGACTGCATCCTGTTACCATAGGGGTACATACTGGTTTAGAATCTTCCATGCCGTATTTTTTCAAGATCTGCTTGAGATACTTGGTTTGTGACAGAAAAATACCATCTTTATTTTGTTGAACTTGTAGACCAAGAAAATATGTGAGCTCGCCAAGTAGGGAAATTTCAAATTCTTGCTGCATTACCAAAGCAAAGTTTTGACTCATGGCTTCTTCATTGCTACCAAAAATGATATCATCAACATACACAACAAGTATTAGCAATTTATTATTGTCAATCTTTGTATATATATTGCTATCAGTTGATCCTTTTGAAAAACCTTGTTGATGGAGATATTTGTCAAGACGGTAATACTAGGCCCTTGGAGCTTGTTTTAGACCATAGAGAGCCTTTCTGAGTCTACATACAAGTTTTGTATCATTTCCAAAGATGAATTCATCTGGTTGCTCAATATATAATTCTTCTTCTAAGTCTCCATTAAGAAAGACAGATTTTACAACCATTTGGTATACTTTGAATTTCTGAAAACTAGAAAGAGCAAGGAACATGCTTATGGCTTCAAGTCTAGCAACAAGTGCAAAAGTTTCTTCAAAATCTATACCTTCTTGTTGAGCATATCCTTTACAAACAAGTCTGGCCTTGTTTCTAATAACACCATTTTCATTCAGCTTGTTTTTGAATACCCATTTGGTTCCTATGATATTCTTATCATGAGGTCTAGGAACTAATTCTCAAGTATTGTTCTTTTCAATTTTCTCAAGTTCTTCATTCATGGCCTTGACCCAACATTCATTTTTGCATGCTTCATTTACATTTTGAGGTTCGATGGAGGAAAGCAATGCTAGATAGCTTGAAGCTTCTATAATAGTTCTTCTTGTCTGCACACCTGCCTCTTTCTGTCCCAAAATTTGAGTTTCTGGATGATTTTTCTGAACATACCTAGATGAAGTCTTTTCTGCTGCCATTATCTGTTCTTTTGGTGCTTCATTGGTTTCTTCTTTAGAATTAGTTTGATTTGATGTGGGAGGATAATCCTAATCTTCTCCACAATCTTTGGTTTTTACCTACTTTGGATTTTTGCATGCTTCATCAACCACAGCATCAATACTTTCAATAATTTTCCCAAGTCTTTTATTATAACACTTATATCCTTTACTTCGGGAAGAGTAACCAAGGAGAATGCCTTCATTTGCTCTGGGTTCAAACTTGCCAAGTTTTTCATCAGTCCTTTTGATGTAACATTTGCTTCCAAAAACTTTGAAGTATTTTATAGTAGGAGTCTTACCATACCAAAGTTCATGTGGAGTTTGAGTACTGTTTACCCAAACATTTGCTTTGTTGAGAATAGTGATGGCAGTGAATGCAGCTTCACCCCAGAAGGTTGTAGGAGTTCCAGGCTCATCTAGCATAGAATGAGCCATTTGTTGAATAGTTTTGTTCATCCTTTCTACCATTCCATTTTGCTGAGGAGTCCTTGCAATGGAGAATTGATTTTTTATTCCATGTTCTTCACAAAAGTCAAAAAAATTCATCTGAGGTAAATTCCCCTCCTCGATCAGATCTGAGGCATTTGATTTTGCGATCTAATTCATTCTCAACGAATGCTTTGAAGGCTTTGAATTTTTCAAATGCTTCATCTTTATGCTTTAGAAGTCTTATCCAACAAATTCTAGAAAAATCATCAATGAACAATATAAAGTATTCTTCTCCACGAGGTGACTTTTTCCTTGATGGACCACATAAATCAGTATGAACAAGTTCAAGAGGCTTACTAGCCGATCCTTCCTTTTCAGGGAATTGCGACTTGGTTTGCTTACCAAATTGACATGATTTGCATATTGTATTTTCTGGAATGCTGATATCAGGAAGATCATGAACAGCCTGGAATTTGCTTGCTTTTTTTATTTGACAGAAGCTTAGATGCCCCAATCTTCTGTGCCATAGCCAGTGTTCATCATTTTTGCTTAGATAGCACTGTTGTTGTCCTTCCTTGAGTATGTATAAATTGTTTGGAGTTCTTATACCTTTGATCACGATTTCTCCTGTATCAAGGTCACGAACAACACATCCATTTGATCGAAATACTACTTCATTTCCTTCATCACACATTTGATTGACACTCAACAGGTTATGCTTTAGACCATCAACATACATAACATTCCCAGCTTTAACTTTTTCTTTTAAAAGAACAGAACCTTTACCTTTTATGATAGCAGGAGTGTCATTTCCAAATGAGACCTTCTTTTCCTTTTCTAAGGCATTATATCACTGAAGTTTTTCTTTATCACCTGTCATCTGTTTCGAGCATCCACTGTCGATGTACCATTGGTTTTCTTGTCCTTTTGCATACAGGGCTATACCACATCTTTCTGTTTGTGGTTCTTTCTTTCTCCATATTTTGGGATTTAATGAAGCTTGCTCCTTCTGAGATGTTTGCCGAAATTTACCCCTGCATTTAGATTCTTCATGACCAAAGTTGTTGCAGATAGAGCATTCTATTTCATTTTCAAGAAGAGAAAAGTTATTGTAGGTCTGTTTCATGATCCCCGTCACATTCCTTTGATTTCGTACTTCTCTAGTCATGATGGTCTTGTAAGCAACACATTGAGCAACTTTGTGTCCAAAGTTATGACATGAAAAACATTGGCCATTAAAAAAGTTCCTGCGATTATCGAATCTACTGACCTTGTGATTGTAGTTGCTATTGATATTCATTCTTGAAGCAGATTGAGTATGATTTACCTAAGGTTGGTTGTAGCTTTTGTTCATCCTTGAAGTAAATTGAGCTTGATTTACTTGGTGATATGCTTTATGCCTTTGTTGTCGATTGTCAAACTGTTCACTGCTCTTCGCTGCATCAAGATAGCTTTTAGTGGAGGTTGACAGCTTCTGTGCTTGGGATGCTTCTTCAGTATATCCAAGACCTTTCTTTATCAGAGGAGAATGCTGCACTTTGATAATTTCATTTAAGGTTTTTGATCCTTTAGTAAATCTAAGATTGAGAGATTTTGTTTTCTCAATATCCTTTCTTAGACCAATAATTTCACATTCTAGTTTTTCATTGTGTTTTTCTCTTTCAACACGTTGGAATGTCAGAGTATCTATAATCATATTCTTTTATTCTAAACAGATTTTGAGTTTAGAGATTTTTTCATAAAGGTCATCTTCATCTAAAGCATCCAAGAAATCATCATCTTCAAAAGCCATTAGAAGTCTATAGTCATTACTATTTTCATCTTCATCACTATTTGATAAACCATCGCTATCTTCATGTGTATAGTAGCTCTTCTTCCTTACACTTTGTTTTCTATTTCATTTTGCTGATTCCTTACCTTTATCAAGCTTATCTTTATGAGGACAGTTGGCAGCATAATGACCAACTCTTCCACAAGCAAAACATTTGAAAGGTAGTTTAGCTCTGAATCTTCCGGAACCCCATTGAAGGTTCTTGACAAAGTTTGTTTCTTCCTCTCCTTCTAAAATATGTCCTGATTCATTGAGTTCTTCTCTTTCTGAAGCTTTGAATGCGACTTCTCTCATATCCGATGGACCTCATTTTCTCATTTCGAAAGCAGTTAAGATTCCGTGCAATTGTGTCATAGTAATTGTCTGAAGATCCTGCTTTTCTTCTATGGCAGATACTTTTGATTCAAACTTAGTAGACAAGGATCTTAAAACCTTTTCAACTAAAGTAACTTATTTTATCTCTTCACCCAAGTTTTTCATGCAATTAACAATCTCATCTATACGTAAGAAGTAACTAGCGGTACTTTCATCATTGTGCATTTTGAGAGTTTCATATTGAATTTTGAGAGTTTGCAATTTTGCACGTTTTACCTGATTGTCTCCTTCATAGCTTAGAACGATCTTGTCCCATATTTCTTTGGCAGTTTTGAGCTGCATAACTTTGACAAATTCTGATTGTGACAGACTCCCCAATAATGTATTGACAACCTTTGAATTGGTTTCATATTGCTTTTTACCTGCCATATCTGTAGGAATTGCTAATGGAAATGTATATCCTCCTTCCACGATTTCCCAGACATCTGTTCCAAGAGATTGAAGATAGGTTGTGGTTTTTACCTTCCAATAAACGAAGTTGCTCCCATCAAAGATTGGTGGTCTAATGGATCCCTCTGTTTCGTAGTTACTCATGATGATAGATCTTCCTTCAAGCGATCAAGCTTCTTTTGAAGGACCTGCTCTGATACCAATTGTTGGAAATAATACTGAGAGGGGGGAGGGTGAATCAATATTAGAAAGTCAATATATTTCATTTCCATATATTCATATACGCTACTTCAATTAATGGAACTTGCATGTATATCCAACTGTCTTTAAGACAATTAGCGTATATCCAACAAACTTTTGATTCAGTTAATTCATCATATGTTGATCTTTTAATCAGTGCATCAGAACCATATAAACAGTAACTAGGTGCAGTAAGAACAGAACAAACAATCACACACATGAACACAAGATATAAGGTGGAAACCCAATGTGGGTGAAAACCACCTGGTGCAATTGTCTCTATCTTCTTTTTAATAAGAAACTTCTTTTTACAATTTTATATTGGTGCGGTCTTATACTAGTATTCAGGCTTCTACCTGTAGAAGGCTACAACTTTCTCTCATTCTTCAGCTTCTCTTGGAAGGGAGCTACAATCCCCTAGCTCTTATACTAGCTGATATGTTTACTAGTACGTAGGTGCCGGCCTATAGAAGGCTACAACCTTCTCTTTTCTTCCAGGGACCACATTTCATAAATTTTCAGACTGGATCTATCAATAACATCATTCAAACATCAAATACATCTGCATCAACCAATCATCTTTTCACCAACCACAACTGAATCAATCAATCACTTTTCAGAATGCTATAACCAGAAAATAGTAACCAGAACTCAGAACACTGCAACAGCAACCAGAAGTAGCTAAAGCATATTTTATGAGGTATACGCTACTTCAATGTGTCGAACCTGTGTGCATACACACTCTTCTCAATTCGAACTTGCGTACAGATTTGCAAATCAAATTTAAGATGTATACATTGTTTTGATATGCAGAACCAGTGTCTATACGCGCCTTTTCTAAAGTGAACATGCGTACAGATCTATAAATGATGATTTAATCTTTACAACAATTCCAGACTTCAGTTATACCCAGATCATCATATTTACAGTCTACAAAATGCGCCAGTTATTCAAATAAAAGATCAAAACCACACAAAGATACTTCACTTCAAGCCTTAAGATCTTGACCCATCATTAGATTTTATCCTTCATCAAGCGCTAAGGTTCATTCTTGATTCAGATCCAACTATGCACCATAACCCAATAACATGTATTTTAGATCTTGCTCTTCATTAGATATTCAATTCTTGAGTACCTTTGCCTAATGAGATTTTCCTCCTTTTATAGTCTTAGGCCTTACTCAATACCATGGACCAAAACCACTTAAAACTAATACCTTGGACCAAATACTTGGGGTCAACATTTCGGACAAGATACCTTGGACCAATACCATGGATCAAAATACCTGTTATCACCCCAAGAAACTCTCCTAGGTTGTATCTCAGAGATGCTCGGGAACATTACAAACTCAATCAAATGTTGGAAATGGATGAATGGAAGGATTGAAGATGAGGATGAAATCCATTGGATGGAAGGTAACGACAGTGCCGCCTTCTTGACAATAGCTAAATACGAAGAAGCTTTGCTACAGAACCAAACAAGTCAAGAGTGGGACAGAGAGGTTGTTCTGCAAACTGGTGAGCAACGAAGAGATAACCTCAAGTCACATGCAAATAATGTTAAGGAGAATCATGCCCAAAGCATTGTTGTCCAAACAGAGTCACTGAATACCAGAGAAAAAAGACGAGCATCTGACCTAGTCATCCTCAAAGCACCAGTTCAAGAGGTAAGAGGTCCTGATAAGTCCCCTTCCCCTTTCAGCTTGAAAGCAAAAGTCCAGAAGTTAAAAATATCTGTGCCTCTGTTAGAACTTGTAAAGAGTGAAGTGTTTAGAAAGCCTATCCTTGAAGCTCTTGAACTAAAATTCATGCAAACCTCCACTGACTCTGTCAGTTTGCAAGATGATAAACCTGCAGTTGTACTTAGCCCAATGACCGAACTTGCTGATGATAATTCTCCATCTTTTTATGTCTCCTTGACCATTCATGATAAAATCCTTCACAACTGCCTGCTAGACACAGGGGCTAGCCACAACCTGATGCCAAAAGCTGTCATGGAAGAGTTAGGCCTTGACATCACTAGACCATACCATGATTTATTCTCTTTTGATTCAAGGAAAGTAAAATGTCTAGGATTGATCAAAGACCTAGCCATTACCCTAACCCAGCTGCCCATGAAGAGCATGGTAATGGATATTGTGGTAGCAGATGTCCCTCCTAAGTTTGGCATGTTTTTGTCTAGAGGATTGATTAAGAGACTAGGTGGGACATTACAGAATGATTTATCTTGTGCCACTGTCCCAGTTTTTGGAGGAGAAAGCAAGAGATTATACAGAGAGGCACAACTCGCATACATCATCAGTGATGAAAAGAATCCTTCTAATCATCCCATTTATGCTGTGGACACTAATTTTGGAGCTTGTATTCTCTAAATAGAAGAATCCCATAAGGCCTCAATGCAGCGCAGGAAACAAATAGTTCAGGCCAAAGAAGAGCAAGGAAGTCAGGTCTAGGAAATGTTTTTTGATGGAGCATGTTCCGCGGAGACTGCAGGAGCAGGGGTGGTGCTCATATCTCCACAATAAAAAAGCATGCAACTGTCTTTTAAGCTGGCCTTCCAAGTCACCAATAATATAGCAGAGTATGAGGCTTCGATATTGGGCCTTAACGCAACAAAAGACAGAGGAATCAAGAACATAAAGGTGTTTGGAGATGCTGATCTGATCATTCAACAGGTAAACAAAACATTTCAAGCAAAGCACCTAAGGCTAAAAGCATACAGAGATGAGGTATGGAGACTCAAAGATTCTTTTGATAGTTTTTGTATCTCATACATCCCTAGAGCCAAAAATCAGCTTATTGATTCCCTTGCTGTGTCTGCTAGCATGTTCATCCCTCCCATGCCTCCCAGTCTAGTTTATGAAGTTCAAATGAAAATACATCAGAAAATAAAGTGGGCCAATAATATCCAGCCCTGAGGATTTTGTGGGCAGTGGTTTTTCAATAGTGGTGCCCTCCACACATGCTAGAATGAAATTGTTGCATAACTTCCAATGACTGTTCTTTGTCCAGACACCTCAAAAGCACTCCTGATGGATCCCTCCAATAGAGCAGGTTTTCATTGATGCAATATTTAGTTGCTCTAAGCTTAATAGTTCTAGCTTGATTTGTGCTTAAGCCTGGAGGGATTTCTAGCTTCAGCAAGAATTTAACTATTGCAGCATACCAATTATAAGAAGCTAGATTTTCGACCACTGACTGTGTTCTCTCTGGTTCAGTTACTTCCTCTTCTTCTATTTGACCATTCTCTGAGTTCGAGCCCATGCAATTTATATCCAATGTTCTGCAATTTTCTTTAGCTAACAGTCTGGCAATACCCTGACCTTTCACAAGCTTGGTGGGCTTCAGTTCTATATTAAACTCAATTAACTTTGCAATCCATTTAGCCCTTCTTCCATCAGCATCAGGTTGTGTTAAGACATCTTTTATTGCAGCAGAGGGTACATATGCAATTATCTTGGAATGCAAGATATAGACTCTGAAAGCTTTTAAAGACTTGATAAGGGCATATGCCTGTTTCTCAATAATGTCATACCTCAGCTCAGCATCCCTTAAGGTTTTGCTGAAAAAAGCCACTGGATACTCTGAGCCTTCTTCATCTGGGTGCATCAAAACAACTACAAGGGTGTCATTAGAGGCAAAAGAAAAAATGTGGAACTCCTTGCTGTAATCTGGGCTACTTAGAGTGGCAGCTTCCATAATAGCTTTTTTTTTGGAATCAAAAGATTTTCTTGTTGCATCAATCCATTTGATCTCTGACCCCTTTTTCAACATGGAGTTAATATGTTTCACGAGTTCTGCAAAATTTGGTATAAACCTCCTCACAAAGTTTATTTTGCCCAGAAAGGACTGGATGTCTTTCTTTGATCTCGGTACAGACAAAGTCCGTATTGATTTTACTCTTTCTGGGTCAATTCGGACACCTGCAGCAGAAACAACATGTCCTAACAACTTGCCTTCTTCTAAAGCAAATTGCGATTTTTTTGGATTGACTGAAATCCCAAACCTTCTGCATTTTAAAAATACTTTCTTCAAATGTTGCAAATGGTCTTGATGGCTGCTGGAGTATACTGTTATATCATCAAGGTAGATAAGGACAAATTTATCCTTCTCTCCCACAAATGTTATATCCATAGCTCTCTTAAAGGTGGCTCCAACATTCATCAGTCCAAAAGGCATCTTGGCATACATAAAAGTGCCCCACGGAGTGATGGATCCAGTCTTCTCTTGGTCATCTGGTTGTACAACAATTTGATTAAACCCTGAAAATCCATCTAGGAAAGACATCACTTTGGCTCCTGAGACTTTCTGCAGCAAATGCTCCATCTTGGGTAAATGATAGTTGTCTTTCTTGGAGCATTTGTTCAAGTTTTTGAAATCAACACAGAGTCTGATTTCTCCACTTTTCTTCCTTGCCACTACTAGATTGGCTACCCATTTGGAATATTTGAGAGGGACTATGATTTTGGCAGCCAACAACTTTTTTATTTCTTTTTCAATCAGAGGGAGGAGCATAGGGTTGATTGGTCTCAACTTCTGCTTGAAAGGAATGATGTCTTTTTCTAAAGGGATTTTATGCTAGATGATTTTCTTATCATGTGTTTTCAGGTCACTATATTCCCAGGCAAAGACATCAGCAAATTGTTTCATTAGATTGCAGTATTCAGTACTTTGGTCCGTAGCCAAATGAGTAGACAGGTTTATGTATCTTGGTTGACCTGGACTCCCTATATCATGCTTACAGATTGCATATTGATCTTCTTTTTGGGTAGCCTTGTAAGACACATTATTCTGGTCAAACAGTCTTTCTAGAGGAATTAAACCCTTAGGAATATGATTGCTGGGAAGCTGGACAATGCTATCTTTACCAATTTTATTTCTAAGCTGGGATTGGGGGTTTTCTTGCAAGGCTTCGTTCTCTTGGTCAATTTGCATTTCGGAAAATTCATCAATGACTTGCAGAAACCTATTCACCTCATCATCATCTTCAAAAAATTTCCAATGCCGGACATTATCAGGCAATGATGGTCTATATTTCATTTGAACTTCATAAACTAGTCTGGGAGGCATGGGAGGGATGAACATGCTAGCAGACACAGCAAGGGAATCAACAAGCTGATTTTTGGCTCTAGGGATGTATGAGATACAAAAACTATCAAAAGAATCTTTGAGTCTCCATGCCTCATCTCTATATGCTTTCAGCCTTGGGTGCTTTGCTTGAAATGTTTTGTTTACCTGTTGAATGATCAAATCAGCATCTCCAAACACCTTTATGTTCTTGATTCCTCTGTCTTTTGTTGCGTTAAGGCCCAATATCAAAGCCTCATACTCTTTTAAGTTTGCATCTATTTAGTCATAATCATATACGAGGGTTGTTCACAAAGTTGTAGAATTTGAGTTAAAAAGTCAAGAATCTACGTACAAGGTCCAGGTAAGTTTTTTGTTTTAATGGATTTTTGGTATATATAATTATTAATTTTCTGATATATACTTGTCATTTAAAAAAATTATTTAGATAATAGTTTTTTTGAATTTTCAATTTCATTAAAATAATTGATGCTTAATTCTTGCTTTTTAGATTCCACCAATCGTTAAGTCAACATCCATAAAAAAATTTAAAATCCCTATTCCAAAAAAGTAATCCCTTACCTTCCAAAATCAATACAATCCAAATTACATTGTTTATTTTGTTACTTACCCTTTGTCTTCAATGTACACTATGTAAATTACATTTCTACGAAGAAATGATAAAGTAGTTATTATTTGAATACCTTGGTTCTAGAAGACACCCTATTAAAAATCAAATTTGGCTTTGTTTAAATTTTATCGATTATGTTTCTACTAGGAATTGATAAAGTAGTAGTTGTTATTCTTGGAATTGGTCATTTGAAAAATAACCAGATATATTTAAAATATATGTATTATCAAAACAAGGATTGTCATCCAAACTTTCAAGATTGAAACGATAAAAGTTGTATTAAAATGAGAATTTAAGAAATGAATAATAAATTTGAAACTATTTACTTTAAATAAATTTCATTAGCAAGATGAAGATGGAGTAGATATTTTGAGCGATTTTATATGCATAGATGCCATGCAATTTGTATTAAATTAATGCCCATAGATATCAACAATCATTGACATCCTATTCATATATATGGTAACCATGAAGAGGATAGAAATTTAACATTTTTAAAACGTTAAAAAAAATTGAAGACATTAAAATATTATGTGTGTGTGTGTGTGTGTGTGTGTATTAGTTACAAATCTATTAAGTTTCCAGTTACAATGAAAAATTACACGTGGTGTATATATATATATATATTAGATTTCCAGAGGGATTAAATATGTTGTGTGCAAATTTTTTAGTCAAAATTCTCACAGTAAATAAAAAATGTGGGCTATGAAAAAAAATGAATATACATGTTATACTCTTAGTCTCAACCATAAATAAAATATCTCAATGTCCAATAATATCATACGTAATACCAAGTTTATAGAGAAATAAAGTTATTAAAAATAATAAAAAAAATGTTATAATTTTTAGTACAACAAATTGTATAATTTTTATACTTTCTAAAACACTTTTTAAAATAATGTTTTAAATATGCATGACCAATAATTTATTTCAATCTCAACTTCATGCATATGTATATGGAGAGAGCGTAAATGACTAATTATTATAATGTTGATCATAATAAAATATTTCAATGCTATAAGAGGAGTAATTAAAAGTAAAAAAGTTCAAAGAGATACGTATTTTATTTAATTAGTAATATAAAATTAAAATAACATTTAAAAATATATAATTAATAATAAAATATTCAATGTGACTAATAAATAAAATATTTTAATATGGAGGGTTAATTAATATTGAAATGTATTCAAAAATATATTAATAACAGTAAACTCATTTTAATGTGGAAAATATATCCCATAGATAAAATATTTCAAGAAAAATATTTAAATTTGTATATATTATATATGATTAAAAAAAACTATATATTCATTACGTAAAGCAATTGAAAAAAATATTTTTTTATGGCTAAAACATTTTAAGTAGTCTCATTGTGGCCATTTTTTAAGAATATTTGTTGGTCAATTTTGTTTGAAATCAAGCAAAATATGTGTTAGAAGTGCAAGTTTAAGCTATGTAATTTACACAATCCAAGTTCTCAAGTAATTTTTGAAAACATTGAACTCATTGTTTGCATTCAAAAATATAATTTAAACAATGAAAAATTGTGTGTGTGTCTATATATATATATGTGTGTGTGTGTTTTGCAAATCTATTAAGTTTCCAAATCTGTTGTGCGCAAATTTTTTAGTCAAAATTTTCATTGTAAAAGAGGTTTTCTTGGGAGCTACAAGATTGTCTTGCTCCCCTAAAAAAATCCTATATACTCTCTCTCCAAGATCTAAATCCAATCTAAACCAACACAAACATGTACGTGTACACTAATTTGATTATGTGTGCACAAATTGTTGTTAGTTTCAAGTACTGGGGTTAAGTTTCTAATTAAAGAGATGATGTCAGGTCACGAGTAACTCCAGAAAACTGATTCATTTATTCAATTAGCCAGCTATCTATTATATACATGAATGTGATCGTTTAGTTCATCTTCTTGATGACTGTTCACATTCAATTCCCCCAATCACTGAGGATTAGGTGTCAACATTCCCCCCCTTAATCTGAAGGGATGTTGGTGAGTCCAAGCATCGTTCTGAATCTTTCAAGCTTTTCTCTTCCAAGCGCTTTGGTGAAGATGTCTGCAA
>APFE030000387.1:0-13153 GCA_000404065.3 Pinus taeda
CTCATACCAAATCTGAGAAAAAAATAAAAAAGGGAAAAAATCAAAATCTATAAATCAAGCAATGAATTGTTTACAAATCAAATACAATTCCTTTAACTAACAGCTAAACTGTGGTGATATATTAAAATATTTAGTAAGAGGGTATCTTCAAACCATGGAATATTACCTTTGTCATTACTGTCATCCCTCGGTGACTGAGATTACAAATCAATACTTATGGAAAGATTGTAAGAATTCTGTGAAATAGTAAAGTGTAACCTCTATTTTCAAGCAACAAAATCAAGACATTGTTACATCAAGAGCCATAATTGATACATAATCAATGAATCAAGTCCTTGTATGGCACAAGCTTGTTTCAAAACCTCTATTTTCTCAATAACAAAATCAAGACATTGTATGTGGTTATTGCCAAAAGGAAACTGCATTCTAATTTGGAAGAGGATCTTATCAAAAGACATGGATTTATTCAAAGATACAAAGCCTAATGGGTTACTGAAAAATAAGTTGGAATATGGGATCATGATACTTAAATTGAAAAAATATGCTTTCCTTTTAGAAACATTACAATTATACAATGTTTTTTGAAAGCATTATAATTTGAAATTGGGCCTTTCTATCAAGACAAATTTTCATTAACAGAATGTACTTTCCTACTTGAAACGTTGTAGATATCCAAGAAAAACTTGAAAAGCATAAGAGAACTTAGCATAATGTACTTTCTTTCCTTCCTTAACATTGTTAAAGAGTTGAGGTTCCCCAAGTCATCAGGTAACTTTCGAAGGAAATGACAATTAGTAATAGTCCAATTCACAACTGAAGATGTGTTACAAATACAAGGGGGCATCTCCTCCAAATCACAAAAGTGCTCCAAGTTAAAATCTAGCATTATTGGAAGCTTAATGCTCGACTAGGTGTTATTGAACCCAGACATTTTTCCAATCTTCACTAAAAGCTTAAAGATAGCTTCTCTAAGTTCTACATGACTTTGCTATGCTCTTGAAATGGGGGCACATGTAGCCTCTCCAAGTGAATAGTCTTAAACTAAGTGAAGATAAGGCCGATAGATCATTTAGTGTGGATCTCTTTAACCCATAATTGAATATAGTCTCTCTTGAAACCTTAATTGAATACTATTGACTTTCAAATTTTTCATGGAACTAAAAAATGTTGAAGAAAGTATTGCTTCCAGAAAAAGTAACTAAAGGCCTCTGCTTGGAGACAATTGATATGTCACACACTAATACTTCTCCATGGAATCTGTATAGTAAACACCAAATGCATAATTCCATTAGAATATTGTGTTTATTGAATACACAAATGAAATCATTTCATTTCTTTAAAATATCTTTTGAAATCAAAATTACCGAAATTACATATCCATAACCTAGTGGATAAAATTCACCCGCGTCATTCACAGAAAGCATGAGGAAAAACCTAATACTATATATAAAACCAAGAAAAATTCAAATTCATCACTTCTAGGAACCTCGTAACCACCCTGCCAATACACAAGTATGTTCTTGTTTGCATAAAAATTACCCAAATTACAATCTGATTAGTCCAGCATATGTTGGAAAGTTATAGAAGGATGACTAGTGCAATCAATCCATTCCTTTTAGCCCTGGATTTGTTTCAGTTTAAAACAAAAATATACAAATATACTTGTCCAATGTCTATGCTTTAACCATTCACCTTAAGATGTTTTTACAATATAATTTCCTAAGTCTATTTAATATCTTCATTATCATAAAAACCAACCTATATCCATCTTTAACTCCACATCTACCACTCTTAGGTGGATGAAATCTATTTATCCCTCTGAGCACTTGGTAGACCCAGAATTAAGATGGATCTGAGATAGAATTTCCCCTTTAAATAGTCTATGCTCACATGAATACCATGGGTCAATACCATGGGTTATCATAAACCTGGACCTCAAAATTACTATTAGTAATTTATAAAAATTAATAAAATTAATAGTTGATTTTTATTTTATTTTTATTTTAACCAAGCTAAAATGTTTAACATACATTAAATTACAACATCCATTTTAACTCTTGATGGGATCAAATATTTTTTCACTCTATGCTAGATTGCATATCACGATATTTGATACCTCTCGGGGGGTTAGTAGATACAGAGTAAGATGGATCTATGCTAGTTTAATTCCCCCATTTAAATAGGCTACATTCTAGGTGAATACCATGGGTCAATACCATGTGCCATTTTTGTGAGGGTCAATACCATGTGCCATTTTTGTGAATACCATGGGTCAATACCATGTGCCATATTTTTATTAATTCTAATATTAGGGTTAATAATGATTTTTTTGCATGGTATTAATAACAATGTAGTCCATGGTATTTGTCCCATAGCATTTTGCCCATAGGTTTCACCTAAATATAACCCATTTTTTGAGTGTTCGTAAATATAAGGTGACTTATGGAGTAAATATAAAAAGATGTTTTATTTGTTTACCATACCTCTCGTTTATTTATATTTTTATTAACTTACCATACCTCTTTTACAAATATGGTATTTGGCCCATAGGATTCACTTAAATAAAACCTCTTTATTGAGCCTTCATAAATAAAACGAAGGTTATGGACTAAATATAAAAAGATGTTTTATTTATTTACCATACTTCTAGTTTATTTATATTTTTATTTATTTACCATACCTTTTGAGTAAGTATAAAAGACGTTTTATTTATTTACCATACCTCCATTTACTTATATTTTCATTAATTTACACACCTCATGTATAAATATGGTATTGGCCCATATGATTCACTTAAATAAAACTTATTCTTGAAAATAAGCGAATGGAAGGTTGTAACTCCTAATTTCAAGGGCTAAACCTTTTTTACCCTCTTCCTTAAAATAAGGTGGGCTATTTGAGGTGATTTGTAAAAATGTACTATGATACAAAATATTCACCCACTAAAAATTTAAAACCTCTTAATTTCACCAATGGGCCAACATTCGCCCCTAAAATTTTCCATGGACTGCGGCCAATGACGAGTTTGAGGCAGAAGTGTAAAAGATGAAGTCATTACTGAAATCCAGGCTAAAGAGGGAAGGGGCCTCAACGATTGTTGTTTTGATGCAATCAAAAGATTCCTTTTCTTCTTGATTCCATTTGAACAATGAATCTTTCTTTATCATATTCTGCAAATGTTTGACAATTTGCATAAAATCTGAAATAAATTTGCGAAGAAAATTGATTTTAACAAGGAAATATTGCATACCCTTTTTGATGCTCGGTTGGGGAATATGTGCTATAGCCTTCACCTAGTTTGGGTCAACACTAATTCTATCTTTGGTGATGATGTGTCTAAGAAGGTAGCCCTCGGAAACCATGAATATGCTCTTTTTGGTGTTGAGAGAGATTCCATATTTCCATCACCATTCAAAAATCCGATTCAAATGGTGAAGGTGGTCAGCCCTTTTCTTCGAGAAAATAGTGACATTGTCAAGGTAGAACACTATGCTCTGGCCCATTAAACCCTAGAATGCAATATCCATTTCTCTTTGTAATGTTTCCCTGACATTCATCAATGCAAAGGGCATACGACGAAATGCAAACATTCCCCACTTTGTTCTGAAGGTTTTTTTGATCTGGTCTAGTTTGGCTACGAGGACTTGATTGTGGCAAGAGAAGCCATCTAACAAGGGGAAAATTTATGATCCTAGGATAGTTTGGAGAATCTGCTCCATGGAGGGAATCAGGTAGTTGTCTTTATCCGATGCTTGATTGAGGTTCTGAAAGTCGACACACAAATGGATTTCTCAAGATTTCTTTTGTGTTGGAACTAGATTGGATACCCAAGTATAGTTTCTAACCTTGAAGATAATGTGAGCATCTAACAAATTCTTGAGTTCCTTATGGATAAGGGGTTCTAATGTAAGATGCACCTTCCTCAATTTTTGTTGAAATGGTTTAACCCCTTCTTTTGTAGGGATGACATGTTGGATAATCTACGTATTATATGTTTTCAGGTCATCATATGTCCAAGCAAAAATATCGTGATACCTTTTGAACAGGCCGATTAGGGCTTGTCTTTCTTCAGGGGAGCATCCTAGTCCTATGTTGACGCACTTGGGATCAGATTCGGTTATGAGGTTGATTTGTTCATGCGAGAGGGTGGAGCTATGGGTCTTCATGTTCGGCAGGCTTAGAAACTGGTTCTATAGGTCAAACAATTTATCTAACACGACCACCCCTTTAGGTATAGGGTTTCATTTCCATGAGTCTACTTCTTCTTGTAGGGACCTTTCATGTTCCTCTTCATTGATGGTTGCGTCTTTAAATAGTTTTGCATTTGTCATGAACTCTAGTGTCTGTTGGTCATCATTGAAAATGCATAAGTTAGTTATGTTATCAAGCACACCTGGTTTATACACAATTTCAATAGAAAATCCATCCCTGAGGGGCATGAATCTAGTTGTTGCATTAGCCAAGGTGTCAACAGTGGAATTATTAATTCTAGTAACAAAAATAATATTGAAAGCTTTAAATGAGTTTATCAAACACCATACTTCTTTTTGGTAATTCTTGAGGTGAGGGGACAAACAATGAATTGTGTTGTGTCCCTGCCTTATAATGATTTCAGAAACTCCAATTACCTTCAAACAATCTACCTTTAGGTAGATGGATTTCTTCAGGCCAAGGATTAACTCATCATATTCTGTAGTTTTATTAGTGCATTGGCACTCTAACTTACAAGAAATCAAGAATCTGATTCCTTTGGGGTCTACCAGGACACAACCTGCTCTAGCTTCATCAACTTCATCATGAGTCTTGGATCCATTATAGTATAACGTCCAGATTCCAACACTAAGAGCGGGTGGGTCCAGAGTGTGTAGGTTCAATGCGCATATTTCATTATTATGGCTAGGGGTTTGCAATGGGAGTTCCAAAGGGGTATCCGGAGGAATAGTCGACATTTGAGACTAATAGCAATTGAATAATGTCTCGAGGAGACACACCCACAACTCCTCTTGGATGTAGCTAATTGCTTTGTTATAGCCCTCAAGATCAGTTATGGTGTGCTTCATGCAAGGCTCACTATTGACTCTGATCTGGTTATTCTTTCCTTTGCAGGGCAACCATAAGTGGGACCAATCTATGGCGAAGTAGCCTTGATGCTTACAGGACCAATCTCTACTAAGGAGTAAACCGTAGGCTTCTAGGATGTCTACAACAATTATGTCAATGCACTGATGAACCCCGAGAATCAGAAGAAAATAGAATAATAACATTATTCAACTCTCCAATAGTCGGGACTTGGGACCTATCGAGATGGAGGATTTTAGCATTTGTTTTTTCAAGTTGGATGTTTAGTTTTTTTGCATACTGACCAGGGCATGATGTTGGTTGAAGCACTAGAGTTAACGAGGAAGTTGTGCATACTATAGCTGAACAATTCAAAGGTCAAGAGGAAAGGAGGGGTCAAACCTCTCAATTTTGTGTTTGTGGTATTTACTATGGCTTGCAAGTCAATCATGGTCAAGGATCGGCCCGAGGAGTTTCCCCTTACTGATGAGGGGGATTTTTAAGGGACAAGATATGTGGAAAAGGTTTTGAAAATCAACTCACGTTAGCTGGTAAATTTGCATATCTCATACAATGAGATGTTAGCCAGAGTCTTCTTCATGTCCTTGATAATATTACAATCCAAGTCTATGGATGAAGCCTCTTCCAATGAGCGTTGTAATAATAAGGTAGTTTTAGTTGTCACCCCTTTGGTCGAAATTTTGGGTGTGGATGTGTCCCCTCTCCCAATGGTTGGGGACTTCTTAGATATTAGATCATTCGTCACTTTGGGGAAAGGGGTGGATGGCTAGCTGGTGTTAGTGGGTGGAAAAATCCTTCTTAACAAATCCCTTTTCTTATCTTCCAGTGTAGCATCCGACACAGGACCCTTACTCCTAAGGCTGTACCTTTTGGGGGGCTTCGGGTTAGGAGTGTCTCCCATGATGGCTTCTTGAGCGGTAACACTTCTCCCCCACGGATGAATTCGAAGGTTAATACAGCGAATGGAGCATCATCATTGGGAGGGGAGTCATCCTCTTCAGGGTCATTAGTTTCTTCTTCACCCTCTCTCATGGCATGGTCTTCTAAAACCTGGGTCACTACAATGATCATGTTATGGAGCCATTGGGGGAAAGTTTTCTTAGAGTGAGAGGCCTAATGAAAAGTGTAGAAGTTGTCCTTCCCTAACTCTTCCACATTGAAGTTCGAACTGGATTCCTGAGATGTTTTAGGGGGGGATTGTTAGTTTTTTGGAGAAAGGTTTTAGCAGGTTTTCCTCCTCTTGAAACAACATTGATATTTCTCTTTAATTCAGACACCTCCTTAGTCATATGCTTTAAGGATTTGGCCAATCCTTCAAAATCAAAGGAACCTTTGTCTTTATCTGTGAGTTTACTGGATGAGGCTTGATTTTTCTTAATGGATGGTTTTGCTTCCTCCCATGACTCATGCTCTAGTGCACCGATAGAAAGAAGATCATTTTCAACCTCTAGCATTGTAACAAAGTTCTCCACTAGGGTGAAGCTTTCTTCACTTTTAACGAACACGACAATGTCCTGCAGTAGGGCCCTGGTATAACAATTAATCATGATGGAATCATCAAGGGCCATGTCAATCAGGAACTTGTTCAAAATGGTGGTTAATCGTTGGTTGAAATCTTTCACCTTCTCCTTCTTGTGGCACTTCAACGTGCTAAGATATGTGAGGAGCATAGAAGGTGTCTTGTCCTCTTAAAACTTATGGAGAAAGGTTTTCTGGAACTCATCCCAAGTTCAAATGGAGGCAACGACAGTGACCGATACCAGGTGGTAGCCTTATTTTCAAGAGTCTGAGGGAACAGGCAACAATCCACTTCATTGTATTTCACCCTCATCATTTGCAATGCTAGGTAGAAATTGCTAATATGGTCATCAACCAAGGTTCCCTTTTTGGGGTCAAAGTTCGAGAGGTGTTTCTCAGAATGGCAAGGCATGCCATGAAGTTAACCCCTAATGCTTAATGGGGATTGAGCCATCCATGCCAACATATTTTGGTGGTGATTTCCTCTAGGTGGGGGTGGAAACAGGAGGCGATTTTCATTTCCCTCTAATTCTCTATCGATGCCTAATCCCCTAGTGGTGTGAGGAGGTCGTCTCCCTTCCCCTCGAGGCACTCTGAGGTGTCCTATATCCCTAGTATTTCTCACATTCCCTGTGTTTCTAAGGTTCCTCAAGAATCGTTGATTCTTGTAAAAGTTAATCCGATCTCTAAGGTATTCCCCGGTTGTTTCTGGGAAGGCTAGCATTCCTAAAGAATGCTAGCCCTCTAGGTTTGGCAGCTACCCTAGAAACAATAGTTTAAATCAATTCAACGATTTCTTCTATGTGTAACAGATAAGAGAAAGATAATGGAACCAACCTGGAACTTCCACTTAATCCCTTGCTTGATCTCTCTCCCCTTCGACAGAGCCTGCAACTCCTCCCCGTACTTAACATGCTTGGAGAGTACCTACACAAGTAAAGCAACAAAGAACCGTCAAAGCATCTGATCTATTACAACATAAACATTACATAATCAGATATATAATGAAAAAATGATAGCATTCACAAATGATAATGTTCACAATTGCACAATTATATGAAAGAAAACTTGAAGAACTTTATTAATAGAAGAGAGAATTACAACCCAGTTGTCTGATCCAACATCATCCTCCTAGCTTCAATCCTTCTTCACCTCATGAAATAGCAAGATCACTCCAAAAATACAATGCTCCTTCCTCAATTACAAACTATCAGCACTTCCTTGCAATTCACAACATTCTAGCCTTCAGATTTCTTAGATGAGGGATCCATTAATAGATGTGTGCAAGGGTGTGAGTCATTCATGGGGTTTGATTAGTGTCATTCCACTTGTTACAATGGGTTCCACAAGAGAAGGGATTGGAGATTTGTTAGATCCCTTATTCATCCTTAGGTGAGTTCAAAGAGGCAAGTGGCATAGGAGAAAGTTCTGGAAGATTTCATGAAAAATCAACTGACGATGTCCCAGACGTTTGTCCATCCTCACCCATCTCACCCTATAGAAGGCCTAAATAGTATGCATCGCACCCTAGTAGTGTACCACCCAGTATGCATTGCACTTTGCCAGTGGAGCAATCAGTATGGTTCAATTTAGGGAGTTTTTGGATGGTTTCTTAGATGGAACTTTTGGGAAATGATGTATTTAGATAACTATGTTCCTTTAGGTTATGAAACAACTCTTTCAGGGGTTGATGAGCCCTAATGCATCGACATATAAGTTTGGGGTTGATGTGCCCAAATATGTCTATAACAGTTGCCCCCTAAAGTATGAAGTCGTAAATATTGATGTTGAGTGAAATGCTTTATCATGAGGATTCGAAGTTTCGCACTGGAAGGTGACCTGCATAAGTTACAATACATCATCATAACATAATTTTCATGATCTAGCTGAGGGAGGCATTCCCATGCTCAGCTTTATAAATTCATTTCATGTACATAGATCAAATAGCCATCTGCAAATACAGACTGGTGAATCTTTAGATATAGAGCCATCATCCATGGTTAGGATGACCATATGTGTAGAGCCTTTGTACATTTGATGTTTTTATATTCCTAAATATATCGTAGCCTAGATGGATGAAACTAGATCTGGGGTCTTCAAACTTGTCCAATCTTCGCTCGATGTACAAGTCAATCCATGTGAAGAGATGTTTTGAATTCAAACATGTAAAGACATCGGCTGATTACTAGCCAATGATGTGAGCTACTAACAAACGCAAGAGGAATCACCGATAACGATAATGACCCTCAAGGTACTATAGTAAAATTTACGTGGTGTGAATACATGATCCGATGTTGAACACCACGTAAAATCTTTCAGTCGAAGGCCATTGATGGCAACCTGTCACCGGAAGTGAGAAACTTGCCATTGATGTATGCAAGCTCCAAAGAACTGAAAGGGTTGTTTCTAAGTCAACTTCTTGGATAATGAGCTGATGCTGACAAGAAGCAAATCATCGTAGGAGGGCCTTGATGTATCCCACATCTATGACATGAAACGAAGCAAATGATTTTCTAGAAGTGAAAAAATGAACTGAAAACACAAGGTGCAGGAATGGTGGTCATGAAAAAAATGAAGGTTGGAGGTATTGCAGTGGATGAGACATTAACTGGATGGAGGTTTCTCAACTGAATGACTTCTCTTGAACATGTCGGTGACACTGAGATGAATTGGTAGCGTTAACCCCAAAAGATGGATGGTATGAAAGACCAATGGTGAGATGACTGGTGAACGGAATAACCCAAACCAACTCAATACCGGTGATGAAGTGAAAGTGTCATGTTCAAGAGCAACTTGCTACCATAAATTCTTCAAGTTTTCTTCCCCTTTTTCCCAATCATTGCTGACCAGTACCTCTTTATTTTTGTCAAGCTTGAAGAGGATAACATATGATTGTTCTATAATTCTCCCTTCGAGCAAACCTATCGCCATTAATGTTTTAACGAGTATAGCGACAATGAAACTCGGTCTCATCTAGATGGAAAATTTTGTCGCTATTATTTTAACGAGTTTAATGACAAGGATAACTCTGTCCTTTTCATTTTTAGAGAGTTTGAAAAAAGATGAAAAGGAAACTCCATAAGTTCTTTTTCGTAAAATAATCCCTCAAGTCCGAAAAAGGATAAAATAATACAGGAGGGATGACATTTCCAATACTTTAATGAGCTAGAAAAGACAAGCGCTCGACAGTATTTTCATATTTAATGAGTCTGAAAAGGGTTTAAAGAGGACTCTATTTTGAGGAACGAGTGGTTTCTAGGGTAGCAACTGGTTCCGGTGATTTTGGAACTTCTCAAAGCATGTTAATTTATGTGAAGAGGCTAGCTAACAAGACCACTCATTGCAACCGTTCCTCAAAAAGGGTAAAACAACAAGTGAAAGCATATGATCGGCCAAAGGGATGGTGGCGATGGGATGTACACAACCAAGACTCAAAAAGCTGATAGAATGGCAATCACAAGGGTCTAAAATTTGAGAATGGGTTCATTTTTAAACAAGCTTGAACCATGGGGAGTTATGCTTGGATTTGGTTTCATGTTTACACAAGCTTGAAATGAACAAACTATGCTTGGCTTCAGTTTCAATTTTACACAAGCTCGAAACGAAAAAATATTCTTGAATTCAGTTTCATTTTTACACAAGCTTGAAACGAAAAACTATGCTTGACCTCAGTTTCATTTTTACACAAGTTTGAAATGAAGAAACTATGCTTGACTTCAGTTTCATTTTTACACAATCTTGAAACGACAAAACTGTTCTTGAATTCGGTTTGCATGCCCCCAGCATGATGAAAAGGAGAGTCTCTTGTAACCAGATGGAAGTCACTGCGGTGAGGTAGGATGGTTATCCAACACCTCTTTGGTTTCGTCTAGAATAGACAAAGGTTAATGGTGTGATAGACCAATCACATAACCTACAGGGAAACTTATCTTTACCATTAGGTGCATGCCCCCTGAGCTTCATTACGTTCACCAGACTACTCATGCTTATCAGGTGGATGGAATGAAGGTTCAAGTGATATTGTTGATGTAAATGGACCGTTTAGGAATGATGATTGTCTTGGAGCTATGTTTGCATCGGGAAATGAAAGTTGGTCAATGGTGACAATCTTGCCTTCATGCGGGAAATGCATCACTTGGAAGAGTGTTGAAACAATAGCTTCCATGTTATAAACATAGTCACGCCCAAGAAGTAAATTGTAATGTAAAGGTCTTGGGACTATCATCACGTTCAGATGAACGATTTTCCCTCCCAAAGTAATAGGTAACTTAAGAAGGGTCCCTAATGGTCGACTTGTTCCTTTGTTAAATCTTAACATATTTTGTGTAACAGGCATAAGCGGTGGCAAACTAAGCGCTTTCCAGGCAGTTGAGGAAAGGATACTCACTGATGCACCTTCATCGATAATAGTGCCAGACATGATCATTTTACAAACTTGTACTATGATCCGGAAAGGTACATAAGAAGGAAGGTGGGATTTTGCCAGTTGATTCCAATCAAAGGAAGTGACTAGACTACTTGGAGGGGGTACCGAAGAAATGGGAGAATTAATCCTTTATGTTATGAGAACTGGAGGATTATTTTCCTGTCTTGATGGAACAAGTGGATTGCCCCCAAGATCATTAGAATCCAAAGTAACAAAATGAACTTGAACAATATCATTTTCACTCTCTTCGGGAAAGGTATGATTAGCTGAAGGTGAAATTGGGTCAATTGCTACCTCGACCTATTGACTTTGGTTGGGTATAGACTCATAATATTCACTTTCAGAGAGAGTGGTTTCGACCGATGGTTGATTTAAGTCAGTCGGTTCTTCAACTAGTGAAGGACTTAGGGAGAGTTTCCTATAACCAGATGGAAGTCGTTGAGGTGAAGCAGGATAGTTATCCAACACTCTTTTGGCTTCACCCAAAAAGGGACAAAGGTGAAGGGAATGGTTACCTTCACATAACCTACATGGAATCTTGACTTTTCCTTTATGTCCATGAAATTTACTATCACTAGTTGATGGTGTGCTACCAACATGATCTCCAGAGGTTGATGACATGGGATGGTGTGAATGGGAAGACCATTCTTTCAAGATCTGAGGAAAGCAAGAACAATCTCGATGAAGATGGTCTCCCACACAAATTATGCATGGATATTTGGATTTGGGAAACTTAATGGGTGGATTTTCATTAGATGTTGAATTCCGAGAAATGGTTGTTTGGTTTCCCCTTTGTTGAATTGGATTCTTCTTCTTCTCCTTCCCTTTCTTCTTCTTCTTAGCCACCTGGTTACTAGTATCACTACTTTCACCAAGCAAAGAGGAAGAAGGGGAGGGAGAAAAAAATGAGGAAGAAGGCGAAGGGTCAACTTCAGGATCAACTGGAGGTTGATTTTGTTCAGTTGAAGGTATAATCCCATTTTGAACCAAAGAGTTTGAAAACAACCATACTGGCAGGCCAATGGTAAGTCCCAGAAGGGATAATGTAGCCATATAAGGAGCATCAATATTTCCGAAGGAAGGAAAAGGACTAGGATTCCCTTCAAAAGGGATTCCTTGATTGGTGGACTCCAGATTTGTCTCCATATATCTAAACCTAAGATCAACTAAGTAACATGGATGTTATTCTTAATTCAATTAATTTTAATGACGCTTTGACACAACTTTACTTTTTCAGTTTTAAGAGTCGAGAAAAAGCTAAAGATGACTCTAGTCTCCTTCGATTTTTAATGAGCCTGAAAGGACAAGTGCTTAGATGGACCTTTTATTTTAAAGAGTTCAAAACGAACGAAAGTGACTCCTCTGGAAAATCTAGACAGAGGGATTACCAAACCAATCGCAAAACTGCAATATACACCTTGGTGATAAATTAAAAAGAAATTACCAAGGACTTATGTATGGCAGTCAATCTTCCTGAATGTTGTGTTCAGTGCATTGCGATCAATAAGGCGGCAGATTCATTTTCCTATAGATAAAGGATATAAGTGTTTAGTCAATTTAGTGTTATCTAAATTGCTAGTATTAATTGTCAACCCGGGGCTCGTAAGCTGATGAAGTGTGGTGCACTATATGTGCTTAGTTAACCTCTTTCTTACTTCATTGTTTTATAAGGTTATAATGTTCAACTCTTCCTAACCTTCTGCTTTCGACATATAGTACTATGTTTAAGCACGATTAAGAATAAGTCCAAAAAGTAATCAAGCTCTAAGGTGACAAGTAAGAAAAACCACTTTAAAGACCAGTTATAATGTTCAACTCTTTCTAACTCCCTGCTTCTACTGCGTATTTGCATAAAACACGATTAGGAAGTAGTTAGAAATAAGTCTAGAAAGTAATCAAACTTTAAACTTGCAACGAAAGAGCTTGAGAAAAATAACTTGAAATGAAACTGAAAGCAAAGAAATTGAAATGACTTGAAAGTAAATGACCACAATCCAATGGCATTAGTCTCTATTCATATTGCTACAAATAAAAGAAAATAAGAAAATCACTTTAAGGATTGATGTTAGTGATGATCTCCTTCTAACTCTCTGTTTCTACTGCGTATTTGCATAAAACACGATGAGAAGG
>APFE030000388.1:0-13616 GCA_000404065.3 Pinus taeda
CCTGCAGCCAGATATTTCCCTTGTGGAGGATTGTTAAGCTTCCCATCCCCATTCCTCCTCATGATCCTTTTTCCTTGCTGCATCTTCTTCACAGCAGGTTCCACCTCCCTTTTGCTACCCTTATGAACCTGATAAGCTGAATTTGACGAATCTAACTGCATCTGAAATAAACAGCCCATCCAACTGAGTAGACTGTGTCAAGACCCTTTTATCCCTTCCTTTGCAATGATATGGCCCTCTCCAACGACATCATCACGCCATCTCTGAGATCTGTCATTCCCTTGATCACCATAAATTATCCCAGTCATTCACTTGTATCTTTGATAACGTCATCATTCAGATCACTTAGACTTTGTTTTACTGCTGCTTGTGTTATGATTTCCTTTAATGGCAATATCTCCGCAGTAGGCACGAGTACCCAAATTCAAGTGCTTAATTAACTCCAGTGGTAACATACTTAATTATCAGTTTGACCTGTTCTGTTTCAAATTCTAGTGTGGTTGGTTTACTGGTTGACTACTAGCATTCACCAAGTGGTTATTGTTGATCATAGTTAGTTTTGAGTGAACGTTGGAATTTGCCATGAAAGCCAAGGCCCAAGGCTCTGCCATTATCATGGATCATTTCAGAGCTCATATTTTTCTACAAAAGAATACACTGTTTTCATTCATCAAGAAAAGCTATATGAGAAAGAATCTACTGGTTATGCTTTTCAACATTTTCACATACATTTCCTATTTGTCGTTTTCTCGATGAATGGGATACTTGGCTTTTTGGGACTTCGAAATTAAAGTTCTACTCTGGTGGTGTTCATCTCGCATTTTGAAATTCAGTTACCTTCTAAACTCCTGTTTGATGTGTGCAAAACGAGCACTAGTGCAGCTTTTTAGTGGTGCAATTTTTACAGATATGCAAATTCTATATTGATATATCTTCATGATACCTTTTCTTGACTAATTATTATATTGACTATATTACAAAATTGAAGATGCTGCTGGTCAAAATTATTTATCCTTTAGACTGCACAGGCTCCCTGAAACATTCTAAAATCAAAATATATGAAATGAATGTTCTATAATACAATTATAGGAAACACGTTTCCTTATGTTTTTCGTAACAAGAAGATTAGACGAAGACCAGTGAAATAAGTTTTCATATTGAGCGCCATTTATTTTGAATGCAGACTGGTGTTTGTTGATTGCATATCCAATTCTTTGGAAAAAGATTTTCACAGCGACTTGAATTTATTAAGATTTAATATTTTATTTAAATAAATATGTAAATATATTAAAGCTTTTAGTAGCGACTTGAATTTGGATTTTCTTGAATTGAATCTTTGGATTGACTGATGCATTTAATTTCTTCAGCATAGATAGGATTATGGAATTGGGTTTGTTACAGCGCTGCATCATAGATATGATTAATAATTGGGTTAGTTACAACGCTGCATCATTGCTATCATCCTTCATTGACCAAAACATAAAAATATTTAATTATCCAAACCATTTTTAAATTTATTTAAAAACATAACGTTATCAATAAATATAAACTATTAATATTGACCATTTCGCCATACTTCAGTGAATCTTAAAAACTACCACTCATGAACAAACTAACATAAGGTCTAACGAATCCAAATAAGTTTGAAGTGTCATTAAATCATCAACATAAGCTCGAACAAACTTACTTCTATGACGAGGAGGTTGTATTTGTCACTTTGGAGGGGGCTTCGTGCATCAATAGTCATCGGTGTTGAGAATAATAACAGTGTGGGATAAACAACGTCCAGTGTTAATCCTGCTTTGTATGGTCTTAAATTTAGTTATTTAAAATTACTTTGAAAGTCAATCTTTCACCTATGTAATAAGAAGACTCCTTTTGAGTTTGTTTTTAAAATTTTTGGTTAAGTATTAGATTTAAAAAGAGAAAGGTGTGCATAAATATTAATTTATGCTTATGAAGTTAGGAATTCCTGCAATATTAACGCGATAGCATTTTTGTTTCAGCGATTACAGTATAATATACAGTTAGTGTCTATCAACTGCGTTACAGAAGGGGCCATTTATAATATCAATCTTGGAGGTTTATTGCTTATCGAAGCAGACTTGCGAATGCTAGTAAAATAGATTGCCCATATCTTGTTGTTCTTGCATATCTGATATTCCATATTTTAAATTATCATAATCCATAACAGAGATCTGCATTAGGCTTGTGATAGTTATTATAAAAAGAAGGGACAAGGGATCTGCACAGGCCTTTGGATAAGCAAGAACGATAACTTTAGTACCCTTTCAGAAGGATGGTGCAGACATCAAGCAAGGTGACCAAAACTTTAGTACCCTTTCAGAAGGATGGTGCAGACATCAAGCAAGGTGACCAAAATGAAGTGTATTTTCAAGAAGTGGCAGAGCTTCAGCGGCAGGACAAAATGTTCATATAGCAACCTCACTCGGAACCCTACATTCAATGATCCATCGGATATGTAAGAGAATTGTATTGGCTCAATTTCATGCCCAATCCTCAATACAAGCACCACGAACGATCCTTTCAAGGTTGCAAAATCACCGGAGAGCCACAGGGAGATGAAGAGGGATGGATGTAGCCATCTCAGAACAACTCTTCTGATTGTCTTTGTATTTCTGCATGCTGCAAGACATTGTGCATCTTCTGATTGTCTTTGTATTTCTGCATGCTTCAAGACAAGTTGCACAAAGCGTTGTGGCAAACCCCGGTAGGGACTACAGCCACGGCAGTGGCTCCCTTGTTTCAACAATGTGGAGAGTTATTAACGCCAAAACTTATTTTATTCTATTAATTTTTATTTTAAATACAAGGTGATTAACATTTCCAATATTTCATTAGAAGTTTAAAATGTTTAATTTTCGCATAAAAAAATTAATAATAACAATTATGTTAAAATAAATGTTATTTTTTTAATTAGATATAACTAATATAAAATTATTTTTATTTTTTATTTAATTAATTTTTTCCAAAAGGAAAAATTATAAATAAAATCAAAAATTAAAATAATCTATATAATTTTTTAATATACTATATAAATTTTAAACATTTTTTCCCTGACATTTTATAATTTTTATAAATTTGATTTTTTAATATAATATGTATTTATAAAATTATATATGTTTGTTAACTAGATTTAAAATGAAGTTTATATAGTAACATAGGCAATCATAGACTTCCTAAGCTAGTATTAAATTCCAGCCAAAACCACCTAAGGCTCAAATGGGGATGGCATAAAGACACAAGGGCCTGGTTAAACTATTGGGAGATCAACGAGAAAGATGCATTGCAAAACATCAATAACATTAAAGATATTGTTACTTCGAAGTTCAAAGAAAAAATGTGGTGTGAGAAAGATTTAGCAGCTAAAAGAAAATTAAGTTATTATAAGGAGGTCATCAAACCCACCCTAGAAGATCAAAAGTATCTCTCTATTTTAACTAGCTCAAAGAGGGAAATTAATATAGCAAAGATTAGAACGAATTCTCATGAGCTCCATAGTGAAACAGGTCGTTGGGCAGTTCCTAAAACACCATGGATGGAAAGGATCTGCCATCTATGTGGGAATGGGAACATCGAGGATGAAAACCACTTCCTCTTAGAGTATCCTGCATACAACCACATTAGATCTCAGTTTCACAATCTTTGTTACAATACTGACCTTCCTAGCCTTTTACAATGTCAAAATTATAGTGAGCTCGGGAGGCTTCTCTCGAAGCTTTTTGAGCATAGGAACAAAATCTTAAATGAAAATAAATAATTTGTTTCTTTAGGTCTGATAGACCGATGTTTGGTCGCAGCGGACGTTAACCATCATCATAATCATAATCATATATATAATATATATATATATATATTACTATATATATATATATATATATAATATATATATATATATAATATATATATATATATATATATATATAATTTGTTAAAATTTTATATGTTAATTAATTATATGTTATGAAATATCATGGTTATTAATTTATGTCGTTTTTTTGTTGGGGGCTCATTTTTTTGTGCCCTAAGCTCAAACCTTCTTGGCGTTTTTGTTAATTTTTTCAGCATATATGAAATGTAGTATTCTTTCTTTCCTTTAAATGAATAAAATTACTAGCATTTTTTAATCCACTAAAAAAACATAAGCATCAACAATATTGAAATGTTTACATGCAGTTACAGATAATAAACATCTTCCCGATACTAAAATTATAAATTAAAAATTATTATTATTATTATTTTAATTTTGATTGAAAAATAACTTAATCAAAATTATATATATATATATATATATATAATTATATATATATAATTAATATAATATCAAATTATTTTTATATTCCTTGACAGGGGTGTGCATTGAGACAAGTAGGTGGGAGGTTGAACGGAAGACAAAATAGAGCCCATCGAACGATCTAGTAAGGAATGATGCATGTTGATAGTAAGTATTACAACCACCCCAAGTGGCATGGGCGGATAAGAACCATCGAGAACGTGGCCAAGTTTTATGAAAATCATTGTTTCACTGTGTTAAATTATTTTTGGATGCTAGGTAGGTGAGTGGGGAATAGAGGGTTTGAGGTAGCAAAGTATGCGTATTAGTGTTGGCCCGAACAGAGTAAGAATTATTGATGGCATGTGGTTTGTGTTTTCAAAGGGTCAGTTCTTGGTGAGGGTGAGAATAGTTTGCAATCTAGGGGATTAGAGAGGGGAATGTGAAATAGAGATCGTCGTCGTTAAATTTTGCACTTAGGTGAATTGGCTTGGCTTGGAAGTTTATTAGGGCTATGTTGTTCAATTTTTAGTTGGTTATATTCATTGTATTTCCTTGTCTTGTTGTTGGTTTATAGTCTCTCTACATATTCAACACCACTTGGTTTTCCCCTAGTATGGCGATGAGGTTTCTCTACCTAGATGGGGGAGTTTGGAAAAGTAAGGGAAAAAGCATTAGGAGGGATGTGGGCTCGATGTTCCCAGTTGATTGTGCTTTTGGCGTGAATTGGTAGGAGTAGACTCTAATTAGTGGGGCAAGGCGTGTGAATGTCTTTTATGTTTGTAAAGATGGTGTGGTCATTCCTTTGGGAAAGCTCCATGGGTTGAGAGGGTTATTGAAAAAAATTGCAATGATTTTTCATCCTATTGAGGTAGAGTAGTAGGGCTCGATGTGGAGTTGGTCAGGAAGCTTGGCGAATGAGAACCTTGTGCAGAGGAGGATGAAGAGGAGGGTGGAATTCGAGAGGAAAAGGTTTCCCAAAGACAACCCCCATCAACAAGGAATGTGGTACAACCTTCGACGCTACAATCAATTGCTAAACAATTGTGCGGCATCCATGCAATCATCAACATCCACTTAAAATATCAATATGCATATTAACTATATTCTATTCATTCAATTAAGATTACATATATTCAAAGTATTGTCTTAAGATAGGGAAACTATTTTTGACACACAATCTGTTGGTTGAGGAAATCTCTCAACCACACACCAAAATAAGAACAGGTAGATATAGCGAACTCCTATAGAATAGGAACTAAATCCTTACATAGAAAGAATCACAACTAGAGACAAGTAGGCTTTAGATATTCCAACACTCCCCCTTAATGAGTACTTGTCTCAATATCAGTTCGCAAAGTATATTTGTGGTCGAATATACCCAAAAAAAAAAAAAATGTTGATGTCCATATAAAGGAGCAACCATCCACCAGAATGCATGGGTACTAACCACTGCAATCGCCAGTCTTGTAGGGTGTCCTTCGCATACATGGTTCTTCCAAGCATTATAACTACACACCTGCACCTGTAAATCCCCCTCCATCATTTTTAACTTGGGTTTTGTCGGATTACCCATAACCATGCACTGGGTTTTATCGAATCACCCTTAACCATGCCTCCAAGGGCTCTCAGCCAGCACGACTCAACATAGCCACCAAAGCTCAATACAACCACGAAGGCTCAACAATACCACCAAGGCACTCAATTCAGCCATGAAGGCTCTTCATGTTAAAATGATACCATGTTAAAATGAGATACCACTAGGGCACTCCAGCCACCATAAGCCAAGGGTTTTGTTGGCCAACCCTAAACCATGTTTATAGGAATCTTTGTCCCACTTCATTGTTACACGTGGTTTATGTCTTACCACAAACTGAAACTGTAAATACAAAGTGGTTTTTAGATTACCACGAGCTGTATGGGGATACACATGCCTTACAACGCTTACATTTCACACTCCAACTCTGGAGTTACCAAGTACATATATTACAAAGACCACGCCAAAACATCCTAGACTTGCTTACATTACAAATGTGATTCACATTACAACATAATAGAGTCTATTCCACAAACACAAACAAACTCACACTTTCACCTCGCTGTCCATCATAGTTTAGTCATTGTTGCTGCAAGTTTCACATCTTGGACATCTTTTTCTTTGTAAGCTAAATCTTGGAGCTCCATGCTTAACATGTCGTCATTTGTTAGAGTTGAGAATTCGAACAAAATAACCTTACCTAAATTGAGTTAGCTAGGCTCAAAAAAGCACAATAATTTTATCCAAGACATAAAAAATAAACTTTTAATTTGACAAAACATCAAATTTCTCTATCTCTACCCAACATGACTTTAGATCACTATTTGAAAAAAAAATAGTCATAGCACAATTATCTCTCCAATTAGACGAAACTCTACACTCACCTCACAAAACTGGAAAAAACAGATTTCCGAAGAAAATAGATTTCTCAGTAGACATAAGAGTTGGCTGAGAGTCAAACACAAAACATGGAGCTAGTGAAGTAGTCTATCCACCAAATACTGGCTGAATGGGACTAGATACCTGAGCAGGATCCTCTGCCATGCTGTCTTCAGTCAGTTGATCCAAACGAGATCATTATTGACTGTGAAGATGTTATACTGGAAGCTCCAAAAGGCCGTCCCAAGCCAAATGATGGAGTGTTGTTTGAACCAAATAATGGAGTGCTAACAGAACCATACGAGGCAATGCCTCCACAAATGTTGGAGCGTTGCTAGATCCAAATGTACTCCCGGAACAAAATGAAAGGGTGCTCCCTGAAAATGAAGATGCTGACAGCACAAAACTAGAAAGAGACGGTGAGTTGGCAGAACTCCCAAACACAAATGCACCTGAGGTAGTCACTGTGGCCTTCTCCACCCCAAACCACCTTTGTATTTCTGCGATTACTGTTGATAAAAGGGGTCTATACACAACCCCAACCTCAAACTTTAGATCCCATCTACCAATGTGCACAAAACCAGGATTGCAGCGTAACAAGCGCCAACCATGGCTTTGACATAAAAAAAATACAACATAAACAATTTTGAAGATTATTGGATTATAGGAACACTACATTGTGGCCCCAAAAATGATGAATCTGATCAACACAAGGCCTTAGAGCCTGCGATCACCACCAAAAAAAAAAAAAACTAGATCCAACAATTAAATACATTGTTGACCAGAGGATCATGCTCGCAGAGGAGCCATCTAGCATATTGATAACAAAAATGCCATTAATCTCCCATCTACCAATCTGGAGAGATTGCTTGCTACAAACAATGAGATCTGTAAGACACCAGTCAAAATAACTTAAAGGCAAATCTTTAACGCATTATTGAATGAGGTGTGGACTCCATTGGTGAAACCTGTTTTATTCGCCATATGCATAGATATGAACATAGAAAATTTCCTTCGTGAATAGCAAGATTAGGCTCGTGCAACGCTGTGATGGTCCTACAAATCTTGATGCAATGGAAAACCCTATCAGAGGTCATTTTCTCATTTTCAATCTAACGATGAGAGCTAGCAATAACAACAAATGAAACAAACAAAATAATTATCAAACTTTTTAGTTTCTTTAACCCAAGAGCGGCCAAACCCATAAGGGGCCAGGCCCTTAGGGCTCTGATGCCAACTTAAAATATCAATATGCACATTATCTATATTCTATTCATTAAAATAAGATTACGTATATACAAAGTGTTGTCTCAAGATGGGGAGACTATTTTGGACACACAATCTGTTGTTTGAGGAAATCTCTCAACCACACACCAAGCTAGGAACAAGTAGATATAGCCAACCCTTATAGAATAGGAACTGACTCCTTACATAGAAAGAATCACAACTAGAGACAAGTAGGAATTAGATATTCCAACACATCCTCAGGTAGCAAAGGTACGATGAGAGGAATGAGATAATTGATTATATTAATGATTTATGCTTCTGTAAAGGTGAAATGTTGGACCACCTAGGTTCAATTCATTGTATTTATCATAGGTATGAAGAACAACTGGATGAAATTGAAGCAAGGCTAGCACATATCAACCTTCATGTCCATGACGGGCATGGTCAACCTACGACCCCTGGTGTTAGGGCCTCAAGTTGGCAAACACTTATGACTTCCCACAACCACATGAGGAGATTTGATCGATGAGCACATTTAAACAAACATGTGTGTATCGTGATTTGGACGGGCACACACCCACATGAAGATGGGGCACCCAACTGCACAAAAAAAAAAAAAAAGACATAGGTGTTTCGTATAGGAGAGCGCCCACAGTTGGATGAGCTAAACGAATGAAAAATGATCATTTAATACTTATAGCAGTGACCCAACTGGTCGACCCACGATGCACATTGTAGTGGCCCATACTAAGGGCGCATCCACACCTTTAGGCGCCCAGGCGCGATCGATGTGGGCAAGTCGTGAGCAGCGTGCAATGAGGAGCAGTAAAATGGAGCAACATGTGGTTCAACGAAGGAGTTAGCGAGTATGCCAAGGCAAGGTGTGCACCCCCATAAGGGGTGCCTGACTGCCCACAGACAGGTCAACCTAGGCACATCCACCCATGGAAGGGGAGTTCACTTGCTGAATGATGGGTCAACCTGTGGGGCACGTCCATTGGCAGGGGCACCCACAACAAAATGTAAGTCAACTCAACCAAGGAATATCATGTCATCTCAAGTAAATTATGAAGGGTAAAATGGGTATATATTGGAGGAGAGGGAGTCGACCAAAGGCATCACCAACCAAGCAATTCACAAAAGTTCAAAGACAATGATGTAGTTGAATGAATTTCAAGTCAGCATGAATTCTGTTTCATGGTGTTGTAGGGCATCATGGGGTGTCCCAGGGTGAGGTAGGGTGATTTCGTGTAGCAGGAAGCATCCCTGGCTATGCGCACGGTAAGCAAATTTCTAAATGGTGACTTTGTAGTTCGACTGGGCAGAACTTAGGGTTCCCTTTACAATGTGGACAGAGGCTCCACGAGTTTGGTAGAGAGTGTGGGTAGAAGTGGCACATCTTGAAACTGTGGGTAGTACTATACAACAAGGTCGATAGTGCAGGAAGAAGCTGCATGGTTTGGGCAGAATTGGGTGGACGAGTTTCTCGTGCAACCAAGCAATAACCACAACATTGCAAACTTGTAAAATAAATTTGGATTATATTTATAACAGTTGGGGTAAACATGTTTTTGGGAGTTTTCCCCTCCCATCATAATTGTGTTTACTGTATGATATCATATTGTAATTTTTCACATGTTATGGTTATTCAACATAGAAGATCAATGAGGCAAATGTTAATTTCACTGAATAAGTAAAATAAGTGAACGCATAACCAAAAATAAACAGAGTGTTGGTAGTATGCATAGTCCAAAAGCTTGAGTAGTGGTCAAACAAAAATGTTAGTCAATGTCGCACCGTGCTCATGAGTGAACTTAGAGTCACCACTAGTGTGGGGCCATTACACCTAGGAATGTTGAGATGTCGATCCCTCTAATGTAATATGGTTTTTTATGCTAGTTTTTATGTTTAGGATATATTTTGGTGGATAGAACTTGTATGTCATTGGGCTTCTTGGAAAAGTAGTCTCTATATTTCTAGATTTTGCATTGCTCTCTTGGACAAAAAATCAGGTCAAAATAAAGCTAAGAAAACAAGGAAATTTTTTCACGAATATAATCCATTTTTGGAAAAATAATATAAACACTTTGACCTAAAAAAAAGTCAAAAAATAGCTTTTATATATAAAAATGATAATATAACTTTATATCTTTAAATACATTTCCTACTATAAAGTTGTAATAAGTAACAAATGTACATTCATATAATTCTTAAACAATAAATCAATACTTTGATATTGTTGTGTAAGTGTATTTTATTTATGATATAATACTACATAGCTATAATAAATTTGATCTTTCTAATTTGTATACTCGTACACTGGTTAACAACAACCAATAACTTGATAGTTAAACCATGACCAATAACTTGATATCATTTTAGTGTATTTGATTTTTAATATAGGCTTACATAGTTGTAATAAATAATTGTTATTAAGAAGTAATTTGAAATTGGATATTTTTAATGTAAATGGTTTGGTAAAAAAATTGTGTTTAATTAAATGGTTACAAATTTGTGAAATAAATTGTAAATTTGCCGATACATTATAATTGATATTTTTATAAAGTATTTGTATCTGGTGATGATCCATCTTTCAAAATCAATGACTCTCTCATTTCAATTAAAATAAATAAAATAACTCCAAAATAATATATTTTGGACTGCAAATAATCAAGGCTTACTCAATCGACCTACCCCTCTAATCTACTGCTTATGATTTTATCTTGTACATTTATTCTCCTTAGTCATAGGTCCGAAATTGATAATGCCAAATCATATGCTTTAACCTACCTACTACTAATTGATTCAATGGAACACAACTGCCCACAAACAATTAATCTCCAAAGCAGCAATTCTTCCATCGCTCAAGACATGTTTTCACGTACCCCGTGCTACATTAATAGTGTATTAACACATTTTTATTTTTAGAGTGGATTTGAGATATTTATGAACTTATACCAATTTTATTACTTATATATAGATATATAATAATATATTATAATTTGAAGATAATTCTAGAATAAAAAAATATATAGAAAATAAAAAGATAAGAAAAATATATACCAAATAAATAAGAGTAAAAAAAAAATTAAGTTACACATATATTTAAATTTAAATTTAAGGAATCATAAATTTAGAATTTTCATTTAAAACATTAGCGAAAAAATGAATAAAAATTCATGTCACTAAATTAAATTAATAAGGAATGTCATTGGAACTAAATTATTGAAAAATAGAAAAATTAAAAATAAAAGAAATAAATAAATTATAATTGAAAAAAATTAATAGTTAAAAATAAACTAAAAAAAATAGAAAATTATTTATTTTAATGAAAGAAATAAGAAAATTAATTTTAATGTAGTTAGAAATACCTTTTAAAATATTGTTTATGTTTAATTCTATGAAGTTAACATTAAAGTGACCGGAAGCGCCTAAATGCCATCAATTTAAGTATCTTTAAAGAATGTGAGAGTGAAATGTAAAGTGAATACATTTAATAATTTAAAGGGAGAGAATTGAAGTTAAATATAAATTGAAACATGTTATTGAAAGTTAATTGGATGCTAAGAATGTTTAATATAAATAATATATATAAATTATAATATTATATATAATATATATTATATATATATATATATATTATATATATATAATATATATATATATATAGATGATTAGTGATCAACACAAATAGCATGCATCCATGCAATGATAAGTGTATTTGTTCAATGGATATAGTAAACTGGAAGAAAATATGAAGATTTGAGCTGCACTACATTATAAAGCTATAATGTTGTTTCTAAACACCACTAGAATTGCTTGGAGTTTGTTTCCTCTATTGCAATGCACTTGTCATTTATAACATCCCCTCGATCCTAAACCTTGATCTTTCAGATTTAAAGATGAAATCCGTTTTTATTGGACTTGCAATCTTGTGATTGAGCATGTGTTAGCATTCGGTAATTTCAGAGTTATAGGAAGGAAAATTTATTCAAAATGCATTCATGATGATGAGTATTCAATCAAGTGGAAGATTCTCTTAATATATAGACTTCATGTTCATGTTGCTTTTTCCAAAATGCAACTATTAATTTCTTCAATTATAATTTTATTTTACAAGAACTTGAAGTTGTTGATTTAGTGAACCCCTAGAGGTAGATCAAATACTTATGGACCTAATAGGAAGTATTATGTAAAATATAAGATAGAAGATATAAATACCTTTTATATCTCATTTATGCAGGTGTCACACGAGTATGAAACCAACCAAGTTGTCAATTTTTCTAGATACAAAAAACCATTAACTCTAGTGAGATTTCATGTTTTTCTTTCTTACAGAGATGCAAAATAAATTTCGACACATGAATTATCCACATTGAGCTCTTCTAATAATATAAAACACCTTCCTCATAAATATAATTCATACTTCTAGTTAAATAAAACCCATTACTTAAGAAAATCATTCATAACTATGTACTATACTAAAACTCTTGAAAGAAGTATAATAAAAATTGTTTAAGAAAATATTATCTCACCAATAGGGTTAAGCTCACATATAACAAAAGAATAAAAAACAACACATTCAAACCTAAGATAGCAAGAGTACATACATTCCTGTAATTATCTAAATTATAATTGGGGCAATACCTTTAAAAAGGATAGTCCTGCATGGAAAGTCATTACTCTAAAACTATACTCCAAACTCCACTTGCAAACATGTTAACACTAGAGAACAAGAGACAAGTAGAATAGATAGAAGAACCAAATCATAGTTACTTTAACTTATCATAACTAAAGAATATGTATCCTTCCAACTATTCATAATCAAATACAATGAAATACAATAGAAAATCTGATTTGGGAGAAAGAAATTAATCATCTATTGATCCAAATGAACAATTATATAAAAGAAATATGATACCTAGCATTAACCACCTACTTAAAACAACAACTTTGATTCCTTCTCCTAACTCATTGAAGGTATGCTCTTCTTGATCCTTACTCAACACACGAATGGAATAAGAAAAAATATTTTTCTTCTATGTAATATGGGAAGGGAAATAAATTAGGGGTAAGGGTTTGTTGAATGAGGGGTTGCCTTAAACTCTAAAGAAGGAATTTCTTGAAAAGTTAGACATAATTTTTCTAACATAAAGGTGCTTCCTTTCATACTACTAGATGATAGTTGGGGTAGTCAGCTATTATTAATGGTCACCAGCCTATAAAAGTTATAAATCCCACCTAACATCCTGAAAATTTATACATATTAATATTTGTTTAGTTTATTTTGAAGGTACATATGAGTTGTCACTAATAAACATGCCTATTAAACACTTTGTTTGAACAAAACTTATGTAGATATGCTAATTGCTAAATTTATACTAAAGTGTTTTTTTTTTTAAGAGTATTTTGGAGAAATAAAATTTGCAATTAGAAGAATTCTAAGAATTATTACCATAACATGGATCTTAATTATAAGGTGTAAAAATATAGGATAATATATAGATCTTGGACTAGAAGTTAGGCATATTTTTATGTTCAAATGTTAATTCACTTGCTTTTTTATGTTTGAATTTTTTGTATTGTCATTAAATGTACAAGAATTTTATTATAAAATAATACAAGTATGAATAAAAAATATAACAAAAATTATAATAAAAACAAAATAAATTAAGAATT
>APFE030000389.1:0-28486 GCA_000404065.3 Pinus taeda
TAGATGTAGGATTCATTTATCCTATCTCCAACAATGAGTGGGTCTCCCCTTTGGTGTTAGTTCCCAAGAAAAATGATAAGTGGAGGATTTGTGTTTGTTACAGGGAACTGAACAAAGCCATAAAGAAGGACCATTTCCCTCTACCTTTCATCGACCAAGTACTAGATGACCCGGCAGGGAAAAAGTTTTTCTCTTTCGTAGATGGATTCAGTGGGTACAACCAAATCCAGATTAGCCCAGAAGACCATGATAAAACCACCTTCACTTGTCCTTGGGGCACTTTTGCTTATAGTGTCCTTCCTTTTGGCCTATGCAATGCTCCTGCCACCTTTCAGAGAGTAGTCCTGAGTATCTTTGCTGAGTTGGTCCATGATGCGATAGAAATCTATATGGATGATTTCACACCTTATGGGGGTGATTTCAAGGAGGCTTTGTCCAACTTAGGTAAGGTACTTCACAAATGTATTGAGATGAACCTATCTCTCAGTCCCGAGAAATGTGAATTCTTGATGACTGAAGGGACTATGCTATGTCATTCAATATCTCAACAAGGACTACAGGTGGACCCCAACAAAATAACTATTATCCAAAGGGTCAAACCTCCTCAAGAGCAGAGAGACATAAGAAGTTTCCTAGGATTAGCTGGATACTACTGAAGGTTCATAAAGGAATTTAGCAAGTTGGCCTCTCCTTTATTTGGGTTGTTGGCCAAGGACTTTGAATTTATATGGTCAAAAAGTTGTCAAGAGGCCTTGGACATCCTGAAGAACAAGTTAACCACTGCCCCAATTCTCCGAGGCCCAAATTGGGCCCTTCCTTTTCACATTCATGCTGATGCCTCACACAAAGCCATAGGAGAAGCCCTAGGTCAGATATTTGAAAAATTTCCTTATGCCATTTACTTTATCAGTAAGAATATGTCAAGGGCCGAACTAAACTACACAGTGACCGAAAAGGAGCTCTTGGATGTTGTGCATTCATTAAACAGATTTAGGCATTATATTACATGCTATCAAACACTTTTCAATATTGGCAATGCTGCAATCAAATATTTAATGAATAGACTCGATGTGGATGCTCGTATTATAAGATGGTTGCTTTTATTACAACTGTTTGATCTAACTATTGTTGATAAGCCTAGTAAGGCAAATGTTGTTGCAGACTTTTTGTCCAGATTAACTTTGCCTGCAGGTGAAGAGGGAATGTTTGATGACTAGCTACCGGATGAGCAATTGTTCGCCATTTCAGTTCTCTCTCCATGTTTTGCTGACATAGAAAACTATTTGGTATCTACACAGTTCCCACCAAACTTGTCCTCCAAAGAGAAAAACAAGATTATAAGGAAGAGCGCCCCATTCACTTGGATTGGGGGCAACCTCTTCAGACATGGCCTAGATCAAATCTTGAGAAGATGTATCAAGGAGGAGGAAGTCTTTGACATCCTTCTGACCTGTCATGATGGGCCTTGTGGAGGTCACTTTGCAGCAAAGAGGACAACATTCAAAGTGTTACTCTTCATCAGGATGTGAAAAGATATACTAGTCAGTGTGATCGGTGCCAAAAGATGGGAAAGCCTACTCCAAGGGATGAAATGCCTCTACAACCTCAAGTGACTTTCGAGCCATTTGACAAGGGGGTTCATGGAGTTCATTGGACCTATTGACCCTCCTTCCAACCAAAAGTAGTACATCATTGTGTGCACTGAATATCTGACTAAGTGGGTTGAAACCAAGGCAATTAACGCAACAACAGAGGATAAGGTGGTTGAGTTCTTAAGGGAGAATGTATTTTACAAATTTGGGTACCCTAGAGAACTGGTCACTAATCAAGGCAGCCAATTTACCTCCAACATGATTGAATACTTGCTCAGCCAACACAAGGTCAAGCATAGGACCCCCACTCCCTATCACCCACAAGCTAATGGGCAAGTGGAGGTGACCAACAGAGCGCTAGAGGGCATCTTGACCAAAGTGGTTAATAGCAGCAAGAAATATTGGGCAGAGAGACTAGTTGAGGCCACTTGGGCCTATAACACCACCTGGAAGACCACCACTGGATTCACACCCTATGAGATGGTCTATGGGAAAAACACCCTGTTGTCCATTGAGTTTGAGTATAACACACTAAGGATGGCAGCCCAACTAGATCTAGATCTCAACGGTGCACAAAAAGAGAGATTGCTGTAGTTAAATGGTTTAGATGAGTTTAGAATGCAGGCCCTCCTGCACACGGAGGTAACCCAACTTCAAAGGAAGATATGGAATGATAAAAACATCAAGGATAAACAATTTCATGGAGGTGATTGGGCCTTGTTATATGATTCCAAATATAAATACTTTAAGGGCAAGTTGAGGACAATATAGCTAGGAACTTATGTTATAGAGAGATGTCATGATAATGGTTTAGTGCAGATCAAAACCATAGATGAAGAGGCCATTCCTTTACTTGTTAATGGAAACCGATTGAAAGTTTACAAAAGACCATTGTCAAAGCAAGAGTTTGCTGATGGTATCAATAAAAATGTGATGGCAGTGGAGCAAGTTTCAGCTCCTGCCTCATCAAATCACTGAGAAAAAAAAAAGAAAAATAAGGACTGAGGTGAAAACCTCCATGAGGTGAGTCCCACTATTGGGTTGAAAACCTCTTGGGGCGACCCAATGGTGTCAAAAAAATAAAAAAGAAAAAAGGAAAAAAGGAAAATGAAAAGATCCATGGGTGAAAACCTCTCTTGAGGCGCCCAGGGCAAACAGCTAGGATGAAAACCTCTCAAAGGTAGCCTAGATGTTTTCAAAACAAAAGAAAAAAGAAAAAAATAAGAGAAAATCATGAAAATTTCTATTTGCAGGTCAGCAAGGAGGATGATCGGAGAACAAAGGACGATAAAAAAGGGACCTATTTCACTCACAATTTTATTTTTCTACTCATTGTCATTCATCACTCCACTACTTCTTCCATTTTTTCACTCCTTTGCTTTAGTTTACAAGGGGACTGTGTTTTCTATAGGATCCCCTGTAAACCTACAGGATCCCCTGAAAACCTACAGGATGATACTGTAGGACTTACAGTGGCTTGGGAATCCTACAGGAAGTGACCCTAGGGGAAAAAATGACTTCTCATGTCAAAGAAATAACACCCCTACATCAAAATTTCATTACCATACGTATGTCCACTCTCATCACCCCTGCATTCACCATAAAAAAAAATCAGTTAAAAAAAAAAAAACATGAAACAGAGAGCAGAAGGGAGAAACACCTGAGTATGTATCATTTCTCCACACCCTTAGTCTTCCTCTCAATCCATGTCACCATCCTCAAAATCCCAGTGGAGTGTATGATTAAGATTTTTTAGGAAGAAGTAGCTACAAGACATCCTGTAGGAAATCCTGTAGCAGCCTATCCCATAGAATACAAATCATGATTGCAGCAAGCTTCCAACATAATGATCCAAGAGCAAAATGATCTCCAAACAACAGCAGCACCAGAATCTTCAACACCAAGTACCTGAACATCAAAGGAATCATCAGGGAGCAATAAAAAAGAAGAAGGAAAAAATAGCATGCAACGAACACACAACAAACACCTCCAGTTTTCAACAACTGCAGCAAGGGTTAGCACCACAAGTAAGTATCTTGCTCACTCTCTCATTTGCATAATGTAGTCAAAATATGTAAAGGTTACAAGTAAGTTGGTTTATAAGCGAAAGGTGGCTAGTTAACTTGGCCACCTTCGTTCAGTCAAAGAAGACAAAAGAATTGGTCCTCCCACACGTGGCAAAAGTCAAGTCAAAAAAAGGAGAAGAGCAGGACAAATATTTTTAAGTCTACAGATGCATGAACTGGGAGTTGATTATGAGGAGGGGGAAATGATGAGGTGGTAGTGGGGACCAATGGTCCAAAATTAGAAAAGTTACCTCCGTCGCTAGCACACCACCTCATATAACTCAGCCATAAGAAGAAATATTTGTTGATCCCCATGCAATCATGCATGCATTTCCTTGAGGCTCACTCTTGCAGAAGTCACTTTCATACCCAGGCCACCTACAGAAGAGGAAAAATCCATTGTTTTTTGCACAAAGTTTCCTACAGTATTGCATAGGAAATCCTACAGGATTTCACACATGATTCCTACAAGATACATAGAGACAGTCTACAGGATTGGCCGAGAGGAGTTTCAGAGGGGAAAACACGGGGGTTGGCCACAACAAACACTATCAAGAGGTAGGCTTTGTAATTACTTCCCTTTTTCCAAGAGAATTGAACAAGAAATCCTCTAGTTTGAGTTAATTTGGTAGCTGTGTAAGGGAATTATCCACACAGTCATTTCAGTTATTTACTGTTGCATTTATCAATTATATCAACCATCTCATATTCCTCAAATTTCACAAACCAAGATGACAGGAGGGTTTAATAGAAGGGAGCCATTAACACTGTGAGAATTCAACAACACCCTCAGGTGCTAGAAATATTCACAAGGCATAATTGGATGGGGTACTTCGAAAAATTAAGAGGGTATGATGATGAAGTGGCCTGAGAGTTTGCTCTCTCCCTCATTCCACTTACTAGAGTCCATGCCACTGTTGTGGTAAGAGGCCTCTCCATAGAGCTCACCCCTGAACTCATCCGCAGAGTTACCACACTTCTCCTAGGAGTACCATGAAGGAAGGAAAAAAAGGGAGATAGCCAGATTGGCAAGAGGAAATTCTTCTTAAAAGGTGAGGAACCCTTTGAGGACAAGAATGGAGTAAGGAGATCAAGCCTTCCATATCCTTGGAATGAGGTGAGCTACCAACTTATCAAATACACATCATGTGAGGGTAGGTATAGTGTGGTCTATGGCTATCACTTTAGGCTTCTTGAAGAGTTGAGGTTTGGAGCAGAAACATCTCCTCACTATGGGCTCAACATCCCATACTTCCTTCTGCAATCACTGATAAACACAAGCATAAAGGTGCAAGAGGGATATTCTCAACAATTAGCTCATCATGGGTTAATCAGAATCATCATAGAAGATTCCCTCCAAAACCTCAAAATTCCTATCCAATGGTCAATTTTCAGAGACATGCGGACATAGGAGGACATCAAGGCTCTCACATATGATGTTAGTACTATTGTCAGTGAAAAGGATGAGGAAGAGACTGAAGCAAAGGAAGAAGAAGCAGAGTAGGATGAAGATGAGATAGATGAGGAGGAAGATGAAGAAGAAGAGGAGAAAGAGAAAGAGAATGATGAGGAAATAGAGGAAGATGACAAAGAAGAGATTGATAAACAAGACGAGGAGTTAGAAGCAGAATAGGAGAGGAAAAACATAGAGGAAAAGGACAATGGAAAAGAGGAGGAAAAAGACAAGGAGGAGTCACCTAGGGACTGAGATAGAAGAAGCAACTGCCCTCACTACTCTTAGCACCCCTATCAAACAAAAAGGAAAAAGACAGAGGCAGACCCCCTTATATTTTAGGACAAGAAAAAGCACAAGGATAAGGCAGGGGAAACCCCAAACACCAATCAAAATTCCTATTGTGATTGAGGACTCACCTAAACAGCTGGAGAAAATGACTCCTCCTACGTCTCTTGTCACCTATGTGAGAAGGCCTATAACTAGATCCACCTTATCCAAAGCAAAAGCAATCCTACAGGATACACTGTAGGACCTACAGGAAGCTGAAGCAGTCCTACAAGATACTCTGTTAAACCTATAGGAGACTCAAAAATTGGATAAGGAGGGAAGCCTACAACAAGAAACTAAAGAAGAGGACCCAGAGTTAAAGGAACCTAGCCCCCAACCTAACCTTGACTCTTACTACAAATTTATTGAAGGGTGCAGGGTCATTCCACAAAAATTTGCTATTCCACTATTCTTTGAGCTTGAGAAGGAGACAGCCAGAACTCATCGATGGATGCAGGTTCCCAAATCCAAGGGGGTGGAAGACATTGGTCACATGGAGGAGAAGATCAAGGAGATGGGAAAAGAATTGAGTATCTTGAGAGACAGAGATGCCATAATGAGAAATCAATTCGAGACAAAAAATGTATGGTTGAAATGCTAACTGCAAGAAAGAGAGAACCAATTGGCATGTATGGCCAGTTTCTCTCTAGAAGCAATCCAGTGTAGGATGCCAGCTAAATCCTATGCCCTATACCATAAGGAACAATGGCTTCAGTTCCAAATTAAGACACTAGCATAGAGGGGCACTATGCCATTTCAATACTATAGGTAGTTCATTTATCTTTGTGATCAGAGCACCCTAGAAGATAGGGCCAAGATGTCTGAGTTTTATTTCCATAATATGGCCTTAACATACATGAATGTATGGGACCCTAATGCTAAGCTAGGAGATTTACAGTTGATGGATTTGGCATCATGGATGAACCATGAGGAAGCAAGGGCTCCAGAAATGAAGGGGATATTGGCAAGAGAACAAACAGAACCTCTTATGATCAGAGCTGAGCAGTCCAATCCAATGGATGTCATCAGCACACATAATTTAATTGCAAATGATCCTCAACTTGCACCTAGGTACCTTGCTACCCAAGAGCAAACAATTTCACATTTTGAGGACATGTTTAGGTTGTTAGGGGATGACAACATACATGCTTGCCTGAGGAGATGGAACACAATGCCATACAACTTAAAGATAAGAGAGTACCATTCTCCTCAAAGAATGAGAGAAGCACTGAACAGGATACCCATGTACAAGCAATCTATGCAAAGGCTCAAAGTCAATTGGGTTGGCTTGAAACTCAGTCCACCACTAATCTTAGGAATGCTAGAAGGAAGGAAGGAAGAAGAAGAAAAGAGGCAATGGGAGGAGGTAGAAAAGAAAGTAGGTTTCTATGAACAAGAAGAGGAAACCACAACAGAGGCATGGGATGCCAAGGAGGCCACTAGAGCTATGAAGGATATGGATATTGATTGAGTTTCTCAGATGATGAGCAACACTTTTATTAGGGGGTGATGATGAGCCTCATCATTGGGTAATTATATGGGCCTTAATTCAAATCCTAGCTTAGTCAAACCAACTTTTCTCACAACTCATTACATGCTTTTGACTATATTTTGTTTATGGGATGAGTTAGAGTGGGATATCACGCCTACTGGACTACTATGCATTGAATGTAGGTGTGAAAGAGAAAATCAAGGAATTTTGGCAAAGAATAAGGTTGAAACTTGAATGGGACAAGGGAGAGGGATTGTAGGAGGTAAATCCTCCTCATTTACTTCTTCCCCATTTGTATAATACTCCATTTATCACACCAACTCAGAGTGCAAGTAGCCAAGTCATGAGGATTAGAAGGCAGCTGGGTAAGTGAGATACAAAGAGCTAGTTTATCTCGAGTTTGGGAGCCGAGCCTCCCTAATTTTAAGGAAGTCATTGGGGACTTCAGTTTTATAAGTAGAAAGGCCTAGAGCCTCATTAGGATTCGAATTTTTGTTGTAAAACTCTAAGTTATTTTCGAGCTCCAGACTTGTGGAAGATTTTGATGTAATTTTCTGTTTTGGTAATAAGAATGATTTTTGTTTTGAGCCAACATTGAGTTAACTCAAAGGGATGGAGCTCTTGGATTAGGGCCCAACCCTAGCAGCCAAGGCTCCTATTTTTGTATCTATATGTTTAGCTTAGTTTCATAGCTTCATCGTTAACTTGTCTTTAGAGGTATTTTCATTGCAAGTAGTGTAGATTTGATTGGTTGTTTATTAGTTTTCTTCCATTTGTGCCTTACCTCAGTAGTAGATTGGCAGGGATAAAAGAAGCATCACAAAGATGTTAGTAGGTGTCTTGGCCTCACTTATTCCTTCTAGGATCATGATTTGAGGAAGAGACCCTTATGCAGCCCAAAAAGACAGATTTCCATTTCCTCCATGATATTTCGAATTTACTGTACTTAAGATAGCATTTGATCTGTTTTGCAAAGTAGGATTTCATTGCCATCTCTTATATCTTCATTATTACAATAGATCTCATCCATGACTCCATGTTGTTCAACAATTTCTCCATGCATAAGGTAGATAATTAGTTCATTAAATTTTACTTTTCTAGTTCATGAGAATTCTTCTTGTTTACATGGCTTTTTGGAAATTACACATGTTTGATGCAGAGTAGGAACTTTAGAAGTAGACATAGATCTCATATCAAGCAACCACCTTCCAACTTCATTCACCCATGGGCAATCCTCGTTTTCATCAAACAATTCATCAGTTTCATTATTTTACATAGAAATTTCCTCAAGCATTTTGAGCGAATCCAACCTTCTCCTAAACTTGGTTTTGGGTTCTGAGTGATCCTAGGCCTCTTCTCACTCCATTCCACCCATCAACCACCTTCCCTAAGCTTTCCATCACCTCCAACACCCATCCTTTTGTTCACGGCTGCATCCTGTAGAAATACAGGGAATCTTGTAGGTTTCTAGTACATCCTATAGGTTTTCCTGTAGTGGCTTGTTTTGAGGCCGAATTGAGGGAAAACCTCTAGGAAGCCCCCAAAGGTCACCCAAGGGTCTCCCACACCATCCAACCATCTCCTAAACCTTCCAGCCATCCTCAAACATCCCTAAACCACCTGCCACATCACCACAAGGGATTAGTTTGCATATTTGATTTTGCATGAAAAGAACAAAAAGACAAAAACATAGTTATTTCAGTCCCTTTACTTGCACAATAGTGATGTTTGATGATTTTAACTTCCATGCTTAGACAATATCATTTGGTTCATGTTAATTTAGTATTATTGCAAAGCATAGTTTCTTAGCAGTTAATTAGGAAATGATGTGATTTAGCATTGAATTTCGGTCTTTTTCGTTATTGCAATAGATCAACTCTCTCTTAGAGCAGATTTCCCTTTCATTCATCAAGAAACCAAGCTTCTTCTGAATCCATAGGAGTATGGCTTGAAAACCCCTAGTCGTCTCTCACCAGCTGAACAAGTGATCAAAAGAAGAACCATCACTTTTACTTATGTATACAACACTGTCACCTCCAGGTTTGTACGAACCCCGGGTTGATAAAGTAAAGCTGGTAGCCCAGGAATTGCAACATTCTTACTACAATAATAGTGTTGATCAGTCATGCTGACTGAAACTGCACATTGCGCAGTTCTAGTCCTCAAAATGCCAAGCTGTACTATGCTCTACACAGTTTTAGCATACAGTCAACTCATTGGCAGCCTAGAATTTGCTTTGCGCAATTTCATCTATTAGTCTCCCAACTTCTCCGAGACAAAAATGCGTAATTTTCCCAAGCAATCAACCGAGTATGTTGCATGTCAGTCCTCAAGTTGTTTTTGGTTTTCAACTAACATTTGCTTTCCATGAGTGTTTCTCTATCTCCAGATATCACAGGTGTTCATCAGTCTCTTAGTAGTACAGTTACAATGGCTACCAAGAGAGCAGGATCAAAAAACACAATTGAGAGAAATACTGGGGACATGGTTGAATAGGGGTCAATGAGCTTGCCCATGTACACAAACACACACCTGTTCATGGAGAAGGATGTCAAGATAATATGGCAATACATCAACACCATCTTTTCAGGTAGCTTTGAGGAGAATCTGGAGGATAGACAGGTTTATGTGAACATCCATAAGTCAGGACTATACAAGGTTGCATGCAGGTTTCCCATGTTTCCTTGTGCGAATGTGATCCACTGGATTGTCTCACACACTGATCCTGAGACAATGATATTGAGTAGTGTTAGTGGAACAAGGCTTTCTTCCTTTAGGACAAAGGATTATCAGGAGATATATCATTTTCCATTCCCAGTGAGCATGATGGATGCACCATTTTACATTCTCAACGGAAACACAAACATGAGATATATCTTGAAATGTTGGGTAAAGGAGCCAATAAAGTTCAGGATGACACCCAACTAGATATACAGAATGAAGAAACTCAGGAATGCATATCATTTCTTGGTCATCTTCACATTCCGTTTGTATGGCTAAGGGAGTACATAAACCTTCCTGTAGAGTTGGGTTTCTATGTTGGATCAATTGGCAAATGAAGAAAAACAATTCAACTGGTCTGCCACGTTGGCTCTGTTAGCGCTTGAAATTTCACCTTAGGCTGAGAAAGGCAAACCTTAAGGCAACATCAAACCTTTTAGCCTCGTAGCTAGCCCTACGGGGCAGGAGAAGGCTCTCTCCGGTCTATCTCGTAAAATCTTCAATGGATGAGATGACCAATAAGGTAACACTAATATTAGACTAGTAAATTGATAAAAGAGGTTGATCTTGGGGTTTTTGGGTTTTTGGTGGCAAATTGAGGAGAGGGCAATTTTGGCTTCGGGGATGGGACACAGTTTCTGCAGGGGAGTCTTTGGGGCGAGGTAGGAGACCGTGCTGATGTCTTTGACTGAAGTGAATGGTTAGGAATGATAGAGAGAAGGCTAAAGAGAGAAAACAATGAATTTGAATTCTCTTTAGACAGCAGAAAACATTAAAATTAAACAAATTTAAAAGCAGAGCATGGCAAGCATGAATTCTTACATTATCACTTCATTTGTTTAATATGCAGAAGTATAAAAGGAAAATGAAACACATAACAAAGCTTACAATGACTGAAGAAACACACCATCAACACATGAGTCCACAAGAATCCCAAAGATGACTGCAAAACCCTGGTCTTCCTTGCCAAAAATTGTTGAGATACAAGAGATAATATAATGAGCTACTGCTCTCTCAAGAGTCCAACCTTCCAACCCCTGAAAATGACTAAGAAAATACATAATATAGGAAAGCTAACACCTTTCCTTGCCTCTAGGGGTCGAGCTCATCCTTCTAGGAGCTGTTTCAACCACTTCTAAACTTAGAACTACAAACTAGGCAGTCAAAACAACTTGCCTCTATAAACTAGGAAACCAGTTCATACATTCAATTTTTACCCTTTACATGAATGAATCTTCTAGAAGTGTTAAACAAGAGTAAAAGTGTCTTAGAGTTGCCATAATTACATCAAAGATAATCATCTTTCACCCCAAAAAGTCAAACTGGAGCCAAACTGCGTTTTCTGGGGCCGAACTGGTCAAATCTGGCAAAGTTTCCTCAACGGGTCGCACACCTTTTCTCAACGGGTCGCACACCTTTGCAGCTCTGTTTGGAGGCCTTCCCGGTGTCAGAATTGAGCAAACGTGGGCTTGTTGGAAAGGTCTGTGAGTCTACTTTCCAAATCAACTGGAATTTTTGACTTTGGAGGTCATTTGCCCTGTCAAAACGTAATTCTCCCAAGACTGGTTTCTGCAACTCAAAAAAGGGGCAAAAAGTCAAATTTTGCATGCATTTTGACCTTTTGGAGGCCCAGAACTTGATGGAATTTCTTACTAATGGATGAGCAAGTGTAACTTTTCATGCCAAATCCAAAAATGCTGAGTTTTTGCCAAACGGAGCTACGATGACAAAGGGTCTCACCGGGTGAGACGCGTTAATGAGCAAAAACCTGTAAATTGCACAAAAAATTCACAAATGACAAAATTTTCTCCAAATTTCTTGAAATTTGGGCTGGGATTCCCCAATCAAGTACCATGCTCAGTCAAAGAGGCTTTGGCCAAAAATTGGAGTGGATCGGGCGTTTTCCTTCGTTTTTGTGTTTTGGCCAACCGTCCTTGGAGCACCTTCGTTCTCGCCGGTATTTTTGACATTTCTTTAAAAATACGACATCTGTGCAAAAAATGAAGGAGGTTTTTCTTCTTTGGCATGTCGTGGACAAAAACCTCTCTCATTTTCCCAAAATTCATCTTTGATTTCTCTGGAACATTATTTGAATGCGACTTGTCCCGATGTGTGAAACAAGGAATTTTGTCGAAATGGAGCGAAATGAAGGGGATAGGGGGCTTCTAAATTCTTGAGGAAATTTTTAGGAGTAGGGAGGGATGTTAGGAAGCAGGGGAAAGTGGAATCTCAGAGATTGAGTGAGGGGAAGGTGTCCAAAAGGGAAAAACACAGGCCAAACCTAGAAAATTGCCAGGTTGTAGCTAGAAACTAGGGTTTGTGCAAAAATGAGGATTTTGGGGGCTCTGAGGGATGGGAAGTGTTTGATAAGGTAATTTAAGGATAGGGGAAGGTGTATGAACATCAGGAAACAAGTTTTGTTGATGATTTGACCGTCCAAGAGAAATTGGCTTCAAAACCCTAGGAGAGGGAAATGAACTTGCCAAGGCACAACTGAAGCATGAACAAGATGTAAAATGACTTATTAGACACTGACATGATAATGAAAACCCTATGAATGATGATAGACTCAGCTGAATGATGACATAGATTGACATTTGGGCAACTTTAGAAGGAGTGAAAACAAACCCTAGACCTAATGCCTAGTGACCAAATTTTGCTTGAAAACTCTTTGAAAAGACAATTTGACCTTAACACTCTGAAACCACTTTGTAAGAGCATATTTGATCACTGGAGGAAGGCTGGAAAGACTGACACTAACAGGATCTAGAGCAGCATTTTGTTGAGCTGACGAGGCTCAAACAGACAGGGGGTTGAGAGACCTACATTGCAGATTTCTTGAGGGTCTCTGTGATGGTGCCAGACCTATCCATGGCATGGAGGGTCTATATGTATGTTGAGGGGTTAGCAGAGCCACTTCGAGGTTTATTCTGATCCACTAGCCCAGCGACACTCCAGGGCGCTATCAGCAGGACCCGGGACTTACAGAATGTCTTACCCAGGACTTGGACACCTTACCCCCAAAGATAGCCCTTTCAGTGTAAGGGGAAGGATGTGAGGATTCCACCTCCAAAGGGGAATCCAGGACAAGTGCAGATCGAGGACAATGTCAAGAGGGAGCTGAAATAGAAGCGGTTGTGCTTCACGTCAGGAGCCGTGGGCACCAGGGCATAGATGTGCTGCTGGTAAAGCACATTTTATTGAGGTTTTCTCTGAGAGCAGTGGAGAAGAGGATGACAAGGATGATGTGGAGGTAGGAGATAGCCATGCCATACAGGGACCTTTGCCACCTCCACCGCCAGCAGCAGGTGGTGCATCTTTTGCACCTACCGGAGGGGCCCTTGCAGCATTGTGAGGAGTTCCCAAGTATCTGATGCAACGCGTACGAGGGATAGTATGTGGCCAGCAGGTATCAGTTTTGGTTGACAGTGGGGCAACCCACAACTTCATCGATGCACAGATGGTTGAGCGGAGAGGTATTCAGACAGAGAGCTTCGTTGGGTTTTTAGTCTTGGTCCCAGGAGGTCAGACCATGATGTGTGCTTGATATGTTCCAGAGCTTTCAGTGACGATGGGCACCTACACATTGACTGACCACTTTTTCGTGGTCGATATCCCAGACACCAACCATGATACTGGGTGTTCAGTGGCTTATCACTCTAGGGAAGGTCACGACGGATTGGAAGACCCTAGAGATGGAGTGGGATGATGAGAAGACAGGGAGGCATGAGAAGATACGGGGGCAACACACATATCCGACTTAGACTGTGTCGGCTCATCGGATGTAGCCAGTATTCCAGAAGGGAGACATAGAGTGGGCAGTGGAGCTGCGGGCATCAGAGGCAGGGATTACAGGGCAGATGGTACATCTAGAGATCCAGTCCATCCTTGATCGGTATGCCATAGTGTTTGGAGAGATTCCACCAGGACAGCCACCGGATCGGGGGTTTGAGCACACTATCGAGCTTGAGCAAGGTATCCAGGGATTGATCAACACCCTCTATAGGCACTTGAAGGCCTATCGGGACGAGATTGCGCGGGCTATCCAGGAGTTGCTAGCTCTTGGGCACATTCGACCGAGCACGAGTCCTTTTGCTTCTTCGGTGGTGTTGGTGAAGAAGAAGGATGGTACATTGAGGATGTGCATTGACTACAGGGCCCTGAACAGGAAGACTCTGAAGAACAGGTACCCCATACCTAGGATCGATGAGTTGATGGAGGAGTTTAGGGGAGCACGATTCTTCTCAAAATTTGATTTGAGATCTGGGTACCATCAGATTCGCGTGAGGGAGTAGGACATTTCCAAGACCGCCTTCAGGTGTCACTATGGGCACTTTGAGTTCTTGGTGATGCCTTTTGGGCTAACCAATGCCCCCACTACATTTCAGTCCTGCATGAATCACATCTTCCGTAATCACCTGAGGAAGTTTGTGTTGGTATTCTTTGATGACATTCTTATTTACAATAGGACTTGGGAGGAGCATCTCTAGCACATTGAGGCGGTATTGCATATCTTACAGGAGCAGCAGTTCTATGCCAAACTCTCCAAGTGTGAGTTTGGGTTGACGAAGATGTATTTGGGACACATCATAGGAGTGGACGGAGTGAGAGTCCATGGGGAGAAGATCAGGGCCATCAGGGAATGGCTGGAGCTGAGAAATGTGACAGAACTTTGAGGATTCATTGGCATTTGTACTAACTACCGGAAGTTCGTCAAAGGTTTGTCACAACTTACTGCACCCCTGATAGATTTGACGAGGAAGGGGGCATTCAGTTGGTCGGATATGGCGTAGCGAGCCTTTGACAGGCTCAAGGATGCCTATTTCTGCTACGACAATGACTATAATGGGAGATAAAAATAGATACATTTCATATATAATCACATAGTGATAGCCCAATTTCACATACTTCAGTTTCATAGATTGGAGAAAATCTGGGAGCTGCCTAGTGCTTGCGTTGCCAGATTTTACGCAGCCCTTTGTTTTGGAGTGTCATGCGTCGGGAGAGGGGATCGGCGTAGTGTTGATGTAGGGAGGTCACCCTATAGCCTTTGAGAGCCGGAAGCTCCTTCTGCACAAGAGGTTGTATTCTATATACGACAAGGAGATGCTGGCCATCATGCATGCATTGGCTAAGTACCGACAGTATTTGGTGGGTAACAGGTTCAGGGTGAGGACTGATCACAACAACCTCAAGTTCTTTTTGGAGCAGAAGCAGCTACAGGAGAGGCAGCAAAAGTGGATCAGCAAGATCCAAGCATATGACTTTGACATTGAGTATGTCAAGGATAAGAACAACGTGGTAGCAGATGCCTTTTCATGTAGACTAGCCACGTTGTCTCTTATGAGCTTGGATATCGATTGGAGGGCTCGACTCTTAGTAGAGTACTCCAAGGACAGGTTTGCATGTGAGGTTCTGGATGGGCAGGTGGCGGATGATAGGTACCGGGTGGTCGATGAGATCATCTATTACAGGGACCGAATCTTCTTGACTGAGGGGTCTCAGCTGAAGAAGAAGATACTCTAGGCATCGCATGATTCACCATTGATAGGACATTAGGGTTTTACCAAAACCTACAGGGCCATTAGGGAGAGGTTTTCATGGAAGGGCCTCAAGGAGGACGTACTTCAGCACATCAAGGAGTGCGATGTTTGCTAGAGGAACAAGCGAGAGATGAGCCATCCCGCAGGATTATTGCAGCCTCTTCCCATTCCGGAGGGGAAGTTGGGGAGTATTTCGATGGATTTCATCACAGGGTTGCCCATGGTACAGGGCAAGGATTGTATCTTTGTCATTGTTGATCGACTGACAAAGTACGCACATTTTTTTGCCATATCCGCACACTATACAGCAGCACAGGTGACTGCGTTGTTCTTCAGAGAGATCTTCAGGCTACATGGTCTTCCTAAGACCATCGTCAGTTATAGGGACAGTCGTTTCATGGGCGGGTTTTGGCAGGAGCTTTTCCGGTTGGTGGGGACGGAGTTGACACCGAGTACCAGTTATCACCCACAGATGGATGGGCAGACAAAGATAGTTAACAAGTGGTTGGAGGGCTACTTGTGTAACTATGTCAGTGGGCAACAGCGAGCGTGGCTGAAGTGGGTACATCTGGGGGAGTACTGCTACAACACTACACATCACATGTCCATTGGTATGTCACCATTCTATGCCTTATACGGGTATCATCCTTTATTTTTTGTTGACATGATGTTTGGTGATAGCAGGGCTCCTAGAGCCAAGATTTGGATCCAAGAGAGTTAGGATATTCTCTGAGCTCTCAAGGATAACATGGCTACAGCGTAGAACCAACAGAAGCTGTATGTCGACAGGGGTCGGGCGGAGAGACAATTTGAGGTAGGGGACATGGTCTACCTACGATTACAGCCATACCGACAGTCGTCACTAAAGCAGAAGGGGGTTGAGAAGCTCAAGCCCCGCTTTTATGGGCCATACAGGGTGATACGCAGGATTGGATAGGTTGCATATGAGTTGGAGCTGCCCCAAGGCAGCAAGATTCATAACGTATTTCATGTATCATGCCTGAAGAAGGCATTAGGGCAGCAGATGACGGTGACAGATGAGCTACCACCCATGGATGATGAGGGGCATTTGGTGTTGCAACCGAAGGCTATTATTGATACCAGGGAGAGGTGGCTGCGGAGCATGACGGTCCGAGAATTCTTGGTGAGGTGGAAGAATTTGCCGGATGAGGATGCCACTTGGGAGAGTGAGAAGATCTTGCAGCATCCATCACTTTAGTTGCTTGAGGACAAGCAACATTTTGCTGGGGGAGACTGTAAGATTCCTAATTAGCCATGGCTTATTGGAATATTTGATTTTGTCCGATTTTTGCCTTCTATAGTTACTTGTAAATAAAAAGTGAGGACGGGGAACATAACTCACTTTTAGAATAAAAAAGTCACTTCCTAGTAGCATAACATTGTGACTTAAAGGGGGAACCAAGGGGGCCAAAGGGGGACGCAGAAATGGGGCTCACACAAACACATGGAGGGACTGCGCAGGAGGGAAGGAACACATGGCAAGAAGGGGATCACGCAAGAGAAGGTGAGCCTAGGGATTGTGAGAGCTCGAGGCTATAAGATAGAGAGGAACCCCCTCATTTTGAATTCATTCAGTTATGTGCATTTCGAGCTAGTTGTTTCGACTTCTGAGCACGCTGGCTGTTTAGCTAGTCTGCAGCATTGTTTAGTGCATTGAGTGTCTCCGTTCGGAGATCTCACCCTTAGCCCCGGGGGACTTCGAGTGCCTGCTCAGGCAAGGTATTTCCTTTGGTGTTTTAGCAGTAGTTTCATCAGTATTCCAGCAGCAATTTTAATAGCATTTTGGAGGACTGCGCAACACTGGGAAGAGGGACGCAGTTCTTTTTGGCAGCAATGTTGGATTGGGGTTTTTGCAGGAGGATTCATGCTGGGTGATTGAGCAGGGGACCAGCCCTTGCCTATTGGAGGATTTTTGGCAGAGTTTAGAGGGGTTTCCTTCAGTGGCAGCGCAGAGCACTGAGGAACTACGCAGAACCCCCAAGGGGGTGATTTTCGGGGGTCAGCTATTCCAGGAAAGCTTTCTAGGTTTTCCTGGGTTTCTTGAGTAAAGCCTGATTCCAGAGTTTCAACATTTTCAGAGGAAGGGAGCAACCCCAAATCATTATTTGTTTCCTAGCAGCAGCAGTAGCACAGTAGTTCTCCAACAACATCCATGCAGAGAGGCCATTTCTTGTTATTCTGAGAGCTTTTCTTCACTTGCCTTGTGCAAGTCAAGGTGCCATATGTTTGATCACCTCTTGTACTCATTTTATTGCTTAGTATACTAAAATGGCTTAGCATTTCTCGCTGCATTTCTTGTGTATCTGCTTATATTTCCGGTTTACATTATTATATGCTGTTCCACTGTTATTTTGTTGTTTCTAGGTTATTATATCATTTGCACGTATTTGGTTGGAGTTTTGCTAGGGTTTGAGGAATATTCTGGGTTAGGAATATTACACAGTCAAGTCTGTGTTAAAGCCCAAGTTTCCAAGGAGAGAATAGTAGCCAGAGGTCCGAGTTTCTAGTCTTTGAAAGCTGAACAAAAGTTAGATAAAGAAAGCATAGTCTGTGGTTCGGAAAACAAGGAGAAAGTAGACTAACTGAGGCACTCTTCCCAAGGGAGAGATAAGTACACCTTGTTGTTATTATCTCTGTAATAATTTCCCAAGAAGCTAAATATTGCTCTTCTTAGAACTGGTTTTCCCAATTGTGGGGTTTTTCCAGGGTCATTGTTGACAAAAAATCACTATGTAAAAATTGTGTGAAAATCTGGGCATGCTTGTGTTTTATTTCTCTTATTAGATGGAAAGATAAATGTAGTAGAGTAGTCTAGTGTTGAAAACATCGGTATTGACAAAATATTGATGGGGGTCCTGAAAACATCTTATCGGTAATATCAACGAAAATATCAGCGAACATAAAAATTCATTTTTTTCTTTAGATTTTTAAACCTATAAAGCAATAATGATATTTAGCCGATAAATATGGCGATATTTATTCGATATTTTGCGTAGATTTTCAAAATATCGCGATATTTCAAATCTGAAAATATTGAGATATTCTCTCGCCAAAATATCGTTTGCCTGAAAATAACGCGATATTTCACGAAATACTGCTGATATTATCAAGATTGGAGTAGTCCTAAATGTTTCAAAAGAATTAGCATTAAAAGTTTATATATCAACCCACTCTTTGGGGTTGTGGGCATTAAACATTATGCTAAAACCTTGAAACTGGGAGGGCTACAAATTTGCAAAAAATTCTACAGTACAAGCTACAAGACTTTCACTTTTTTATAGAGTGAATTACAAATAGAATATTTTGTTCACAAATAGAATTGCTTTTCAGAAAGATCTCAAACTACTTTTCACATGTTCACATTGAACATATGTGGAACTTCCTATCTGAGTTATATCTCTCAACACTCCCTCTAAGTGAAGAAGGAATTCTGCAGCAATCCAAAATTGTCTTTGAATGTCGTAAACTTTCCTTTTGCCAAGGCTTGGTCAGAATATTAACTAAATTATTCGTGGGAATATGTTGGAGCTTCATTGCTCTCTTTTGAACCTTGTCTTGTATGAAGTGATATTTGATCTATATATGCTTGGTCCAATCATGAAACATTGGATATTTGGAAAGTTTGATACAACTTTGATTATCACAGTAAATGAATGTAGGCTCCAAGTCTTGATCAAACAATCCTTCGAGTAACTTGTGAAGCCATATGGCCTCATAACTAGTAGTGCTAGTTGCCATGTACTTTTCCTTTGCTGAGCTAAGTGCCACGGATGTCCACTTCCTAGTAAATCATGATACCATTGTTGATCCAAAGCTTAAGCATCAACATGACGTGCTCTTTCCGTTCACTGCGCTACTGACCCAATCTAAGTTTGAATAACCATGCAATTTCACTTCACCATTTCCAAGATATCTTAGACCATACTCCATTGTGCTCTTCAAATACTTGAGCACATGTTTTGTTACTACCTAATGCTCCTACCTCGGCTCAAACATGAACAAACTCAAGGTATTCATTTCAAAACATATATCTGGCATAGTGTTGACCAAATACATCCAGGAACCCATTAGTTACTTGTACTTTGTGGGATCCACCAACTTTGAATCTGTAGTTGTCGCCTTATTTAGATTAGTGATCATGGTTGTGGCCATGGGTTTTCAATCCTCCATCTAAAACCTCTTCAGGATTTGAATTGCATACTTAACCCTATCGAAGGAAGATCTCCCTTGGGTCTTTGCTAAACCACCAACCCTAAGAAGTAATGCGTCAAGCCAACATTTTTCATCTCGAACTCATTTTCCATATCTTCTTTGCACTCTCTAATGAACTAATCATCTACATACAACACCAAAATAAGCAGATCAACATGAACAAATATATAATATTAGTTAGAATTTGCTTTGCTTCTGGTGAAGCCCATACTTTGCAGATATCTTTCAATCTTGGAATACTATGCTCTTGATGCTTGCTTGAGTCCATACAAGGCTTTCTTTGGCTTGCACACATGGCACTCTTTTCCATTTACTTTAAAGCCTTGAGGCTTCTCTATGTACACTTCTTCATCAATGACTCCATTAAGGAAAGTTGTCTTCACGTTCATCTGATGTATACTCCATTACATAAATGAAACTAAAGACATAACGACTCTAATAGAAGTGTACCTGGCGACTAGAGCAAATATCTCCTTGTAGTCAACTCCCTCGTTGGGAGAAACCTCTTCCCATGAACCTCACTTTAAATTTCTCAATGTTGCCATTAGGAACAAGCTTGATCTTGTAGAGCCAGCTGGAACTCACAATTGACTTCTCCCATAATCTTGGCACTATGCCCCTCTTACCCACCAAAAGTGGGTAACCCCATAGGAGAAGTCAGTTATGGATGAATAAAAAGGTGTCCAGATGTTTGATTGAGCACCGACAAGGTGTTTGGAATAAGTGCCTACCATTGGTCGAGTCTTACCAATTGTCATGGTCGATTACATGTTATGATAATATGGTATTCTTTAATTAATGAAAGTGTGCATTAAGTTCATTTTGTGAATGTGCCAATCTATGGTTATGCATATATAAATATTGGTGATCTCAATGAGTGATTGTGTTGATATTTGCACATATGTTTAATTCTGCTAAATGAATGGTTGTTAGTGGGTAACTCCATAAGAGAAAAAATTTCTCCTATCTTGGATAACTAGCTAGTCAACATCCCTATACATTGATTAGTTATGATGATATGCCACATTCCTTTGCCATCTGCACTGGTCATACACCTCTCACCATCTGACATTCCTCTTGAATGAAGGTGGGTTACCACTTGGAAAGTTGGCAACTACTTGAACCATTTAGTAGTCAAGTGATTTTACTTAATGTTTTGGGCATTCTAACATGGATAAAGGGGTGATCCGGATGATTGACAAATCCTGACTGTAAACTTGTTCTCTCACCTTACTAGGGGGGTCACTCTATAGCCCTTGTTTAGTGGGATCTCCTCAACGACCTTAGGCTTATTGGAGGGGCACTACATGGGAAACTTGGATTGATGTAGCACGTTTGTAACCATTCCATACTCAACACCTTTCATCATTTCCTTAATTATGCATTCATCCTTCTGGATTGCTATCATTGGTTCATTGGGATTTGGCACCCTCACATCCACATCCTTGAGTCAGGGCCGAAACACTTTGCCTTAGAGGTTGATGTAGCTAAAAGAAAGATAAAAGCATAAGATGGCCACAACAAAGAAAAAAGAACAATTAAAATGCAAAAGATGGTCGAGACATTGATTAGTGCGTGGGCAAAAGCCTAACATGAGTTCTACCCCCCTCATTAGCCATTATCTAGTTCTTGAAAACTAGATGATCCTTCATATAATAAAGGAACACTTGTATGTCCCAACCCCGATAAGCGAGAAACTGACTCATCTTAAAGGGGTAAATAAATGCTATATCATTAAAAGTAAGCTTGTACACCTAAGCCATACTCATCAAAGCATTATTAAAAAGAAGTAAAAGGCACACCAGAGGGGTGGAAAAGGCAGGCGAAGGAAAGCGGTAACTCATGCATCTGTGATTTCTCCCTCCATACATCTATACACTTAGGATGATGGACCTCCATCAGTTGGTCCGATGGCCATTGCACCTAGCCATGAAGTCTTTCCCCTCTGTTGCCACCACTATCACAAACACCTATGAATTGAAGGTTGACTATCTATCCACTCATAACAAGGTAGGGAATGCTTTTATGGGACTTGGTTTGGTTAGATATTTGAAGGTGATCTTGGTTTGGTTAAATATTTGAAAGTGATTTTGGTTTGAAGTCTTACTTTGCCCTTAACAATTAAGTATGGTCCTCGATGATGCATTTATGGTCATTATCTCTAATGAGTGGTTGCTCTCACTTGAGTTTGAGATGGTTTTGCGACTTGGTTCTTCACAAAGCAACAAAGGCCTTGGGGTACACCCACTCCATGTTACTCCACATGATGCCTAGGGTGTACTACATTTGTAGAGAGCAATGTTGACCTTGCAATGCATTGTTGACCTTCCATAATAGAGTGTTGGTCACTTTGATGATTCCAGCAATTGATTAACACCTCAAAGCACTTATAGATGTTGAAATGCTAAGGTCACTTTGCTTAGTGTTGGATATTCTTGATGTTGTACCTAACAGACCCAACATGGCCTAGGCTGGCATGACATTGTTGAATGGGCATGGCTTGCTTCGGAGTCCAGATGATGATGGTCATCCCTAGGAGGATTAGGGAGCAATGTTGCAAACATTGGCATCGAGCTAAAATCGGAAAGGGTCCGGAAAACAAAAAAATAGTAAAAATAGAGAAAATATCGGTAAAAAATCGGCGAACATCGGCTAGGCCAAAAAATCCTGATTTCAAGATAAAATCAGGATGTTATCAAGATGTTTGCAACACTGCTGGGGAGTGCTTGTACCACCTCATGGAACCACAATGCTTGAGAGAGATTACATCACACTATCTTGATGGCCCCATTGGAGATGATGCGGGTACCTAGAGATGGCTTTTGACATATGGAGACATTTTGAGGCTTGATTTGAGGGCTTACTCTCAATCTATGGTTGATTGTGATGGTTGGAGACACATCTAGCCCATTTCTTGCATTTTTGGAGCTTTATTAACCCTAAAAGACCCTGACATCATGCTTGGGAGGAGCTTTGACCCACATGTGTGGGCTATTGGTGGCTTATTTTATTATATTGAGCTATTGGGTTGGATTGTAACCCATTTTCTTCACGTGTACACAAAATTGAACTTGTCATAGGGCTTTTAGACAACTCAATGGAAGTGATTGACCTCATATAAATAGAGGATCACTCCATTCTCTTTTCTCATCATCACTCTCGGATTTTTTCCTCCTTTAGAGAGATCGACCTAGCCTAGTGTAACTCGCTACTTATGAAAAGGTGATCTTTTTGGAGCTATTGCCACTAGAGAATGATTTTTTGTCTTGCAGATGTATTTTTGGGATTGAAAGAAGGCTATTTCTTGGAAGAATTGTAAGTTTAATTGCAATTTTTTATTGTTTTTCATGTGATAAATTAATGCTAGGGTTTTTGTTATTAGTTGTCTAAATGCATATTATTTATGGAAAACTTGGCTGGATTATTGCATGTTAAGTTTATTTTCCTTGAAATCCCAGGGGACCTCCCAAAGAGTTTCTCCTATTTAATCTCCCTTCAAAAAAAATATAGCTAGGGTTTATCAAGTGAAAGCTAGGGTTTTCCCCCTTACTGCAAGCATAAATTCACTCTCTTAAATATAGCTTAAAGACTCCATCACACAAGTGGGAATAGGCACTAAGAATCTTTGTGTTGGTCAAAATGTTGAAATTTGGTATCGGAGGACAGGTGGTTCCCTAAGGCTTTGATCTTTGGCCTAGGGAAAAGTGTCCAAAAGAATTTAATTTTTCTCCTAAAGTAACTTTATAATTTTTATAAAGTTAAATCTAATTTAAAAATGACTTTAAGTGATAAAGTTACTAAAGTCTAATTTTAAAGTGACTTTAATAAAGTTAATGTAAAATTAGAAAGGAAAAGTGACTTTGCAAATAGATGACTAAGTGGGTCTTTATTAAAGTGGGGTGAGTTAAAAAATAAAAAGTGAGATTTAAATGAGCATTTAATCTCAGCCCTAGATCTCAATCTATATCAGCCATTGGATTTAGAGGTTACCCAAAAGTCACTTAGGATTAGAATAAAGGAGGAAAAGGAGGCAAGAGGTCATTCATTCTTTCATGAGCAGATTGAGAGAAGGAGAGCAAGAGAGCAAGGGAGATTTCTGGACAAGGAGGAGAAGGAGACAACAGCTTGGCACACATTCCAAGGCAATAGTTGAGCAGATTTGTACAACTGATTCAACACACAGTGAAAGGTTGATTTTGGCACGATTTTCTAGAAATCCATACAACTGGTTTGCACAGAAATCGAGCAGTTTGCTGTTTTTTCTGCATGCAAATCGAGGTTCGTACAACGCATTTATTGCAGTCCGTATGATGCATTTAATGCAGGCCGTACAACAACATTTAAGGCTGAAAGTGGGCACAAAAGTCGAGGAGGCTGTACAACATTTATTGCTGTCATGTTTGCTATAATTTCCAGTTTGCTGTGAGGCACGGGAAAAGAGATAAGTTGTAAATTTACTTGCTGATTTTTTGCTGAATATTTCTCACTGTAAAAAAGGCATTTTCAGAAATAAAGAAGAGCTCTCGAACTGGTTTTCCCCAAGAGTTGTAGGGGGTTTTTCCAGGGTCACATTGACAAAAAATCACTGTGTTCAAATGTGTTAAATGATTGTTTGTACCTGCTAATTTTTTATTTCTGCATTTTCCAACATTCTGTAAAATTTCCAGAATTTGTGTTTTCAGCAAAAAATTATCTTTTCAGTTGTTCAATGTATGGATATGGGAAAGGACATTTAACTATATGGGAGAAATAAGGTGAAACTGAAAACCGGGGTGGGAAATGAGAAATCTCTACATGGTATCAGAGAGCTTGAGTGCTAAAGTGCAATTTGGGACAGTAAGGAGGAAAATTACAGCTTGCTGATTTTTCACTCAGAAAATTCCTGCAAGCTAATTTTTCACAAACAACAGTTTTATCTTTACTACAACAGTGTTATTTTTCAGTTTTAGGACAGCAGGATGTCATTGGGATTGAGGGTGGAGGATAGGCTGGATGGGCATACAAATTACAACGTTTGGAAAGAGAGAATGCAGAGTATCTTTGAGGAGGCAAAAGTCTGGGATATCATGGTGCATACCACACAGAACCCTGTTGTTGTGCCTACTGATGCTACTTAGTTGGCTGAGTATAATAAAAAGAACAAGGGTAAGACGCTGATTTTAGACGGAGTCAAAGACCATTGCATTCCTCATGTGAGAGGAAAGAGCAATGCCCATGAGATGTGGACAACATTGTCCAATCTCTACCACAGTACTAATGAGAACCGGAAAATGGTCTTGAAGAACATTAAGACGGGTAATGATAGTGCAACTGGATATCTCACAAAGATTACTAATGTGAGAGATGAGTTGGCAGCAATTGGAGAGGCCATTCCACCCACTGAGTTGGTGCGGATTGTAGTGAATGGCCTCCCCCGTTCATGGATGAACTTTGCTGATGGAGTTTGTGCACGTGAGACCCTTCCCACATGGGAGAGGTTTTGGGATGATTGCATTCAGACAGAGATCAAGAAAGGTCAGCTTGGGGCAGCCAAGTCAGTTGAGCAGGATGAGGATGTAGCACTGGTGGCAGGAGGCAAGAAAGGCAAAGGAAAGAAGCAGGCTTCCACAAGCAGTGGTGGGGGCAAAGGCAAAGGTAAAGGTAAACATGTAAACACACAGAAGGACTATTCCAAGGTGAAATGTTGGAATTGTCAAAAGATGGGACACTATGCAGTTGTGTGTCCGGAGAAAAAGAAGAAGAAGGGGAAGAACCAAAACGTGACAGCTTCAGTAGAGGTTGAGGACTTTGCAGTTCGTTTTGACCGGGAGTTTGGGTTCACTGCGTATGAGTCCTCTAGTGCAGGATCACCTGCCACACAGGTTCAGAGGGAGCATGCTTTTCCCTCGATTAGAGGAGCATTTTCAGGTATCTGGTATGTGGACAGTGGGGCTTCACGTCACATGACAGGAGTCCGTGAGTACTTCTCTGAGCTTTCAGGGAGTGGCATTGATATAGAGGTAGTACTCGGTGATGATAGAGTTGTTAGAGCAATCGGGGTGGGGACACTGACATTTCAGAGGGAGTCCAAACCTTCCTTGAAGGTGACATATGTTCTTTATGTGCTAGGGATGAGGAAGAACTTCATATCCATCTCAGCTTTGGAGGACAGAAGGTATGAGGTTCAGGGGAGGACAGGTGTTGATGTATCCCAGGGGCACTCCAGTTGATTCAGCTAGAGTGATAGGTGTACGCCATGCAAAGGTGTACAAGTTTGCATTCCAGTCCCTTGTGGCATTGAGCAGTAGGACCGACAACAGAGCTAGTAGTTTTGAGCTATGTGAGATTTAGCACTGCAGGATGGGACATATGTATCATGGAGCCTTGAGGACCTTGCCGGAGATCACTACATGTGTGCCAGATTTCAGTACTGATCACTTTGATACTTGCAGAGGATGTGCGATGGGCAAGTTTGCCAAATCCCCTTTTCCCAGCAGTGACAACAGAGTGACTGGGATACTTGATTTGATTCATTCTGATGTGAGCGGTCGGATGTCTCATGTTTCCTTGAGTGGATATGAGTACTATGTTTCATTCATTGATGATCACTCCAGGAGGACCTGGATTTATTTCTTGAAGACCAAGAGTGAGGTCTTCAAGCGGTTTGAGGAGTTTAGAGCTCTTGTGGAGACACAGACAGGTCGGAAGATCAAGTCCCTGAGGTCGGACAATGGGGGAGAGTACACCCTTGGAGAGTTTGTTGATTATTGTGCTGAGGCACGCATTAGGAGGGAGTTCACTGTTCCTTACAATCCCCAGCAGAACGGGGTTGCGGAGAGGAAGAACAGATTCATCGTAGGGGCTGCCAAAGCCATGTTACATGATCAGGGGTTGCCATTGTTCTTGTGGGCAGAGGCCTGCAACACAGCTGTTTACTTGCAGAACAGGAGTCTGCATCGTGCCTTGGGGCACATGACTCCGGAGGAGGCTTTTTCTGGGAAAAAGCCTGATATTGGTCATCTTCGTATCTTTGGGTGCATTACATACTCCTACATACCCAAGGAGAAGAGGACCAAACTAGAGCCCACCGCAGAGAAGGGTATCTTTGTGGGCTACAGTGAGACCTCAAAGGCCTTTCGGATTTACATCCCTGCACAGAGGAGAGTTGTTGTCAGACGGGATGTGAAGTTCGAGGAGGACAGGGCCTTTAGGAGATCACGGGAGTTGGAGTATCTAGATCAGCTAGACCCTCAGCAGCAGTTGAGTCAGTCACAGGGATCCAGTGGGTAGGGATCAGGAAGATCAGGAGGATCTGGAGGTACATCTATGAGGATGTCAGTTCCATCAGTGAGCAGTGGCTCACCGAGCCAGAGGGGTGGTGCTCCAAGCAGGTCACAGAGCAGTTCACTAGGGAGTCCACTGATGGACAGTTCACATGGTACCTCAGCTTCTACAAGTTCAGGTGCAGGCAGGAGGACAACAGATAGGCAGTCAGGAGTTCAGGCTACTGATGGTGATGAGGAGGAGGAGTTTCATTCTCCTATGGGAGAAGCATGCTCAGGGAAGAGGAAGCCCAAGTGGCTTCAGGACACCTTGAGAGATGCCACATCTGTTGCTGAGCCGAAGAAGCCGGTCAGAGAGAGTAGACCACCTGAGAGATTTTGTAGCTATATGGCGATGGTTACCAGCATCCTTGACTCTGAGCCTTCTAGCTATGAGGAGGAAGCTAGCCAGCAGGTCTGGAGAGAGGCCATGCAGGAGGAGTATTCTTCTATCATGAAGAATGATGTTTGGGAGGTAGTGCCGAGGCCTGAGGGCAAGTCCGTGGTTACTTCCAGATGGCTTTACAAGGTAAAGCATGCTGCAGATGGCAGCATTGAGAAATTCAAAGCGAGGTTTGTGGCTAGAGGGTTCTCCCAGGTAGAGGGAGTTGATTATGAGGAGACCTTCGCTCCCGTGGCTCGATATACTTCGATTCGCTCCATTATATCGATAGCAGCAGAGATGGGTTGGAAGATCCACCAGATGGATGTGAAGACCGCATTTCTCAATGGCTTCATACAGGAGGAGGTGTACATTGAGCAGCCACAGGGCTTTGAGGTGCATGGGAAGGAGTCCCATGTGTGCAGACTGAAGAAGGCCCTTTATGGCCTGAAGCAAGCTCCCAGAGCTTCGTACTCCAGGATAAATACATACTTGCAGGGGATGGGTTTCACAAAGAGTGAGGCAGATCCGAACCTTTACTATATTTTGATAGGTGAGGAGCCTCTCATTCTGGTGCTGTATGTGGATGGACTTGGTCATTACAGGTGCAGAGACTCATAGAGCACTGCAAGAGAGATCTTGCGACGGAGTTTGAGATGAAGGACATTGGCTTGATGCATTACTTTTGGGTTTGGAGGTGTGGCAGGAGGAGGGGCATTTCTTCCTGGGGCAGGGGAAGTATATTGTGGACATCCTTAGCAGATTCCACATGGAGGATTGTAGACCCATGTCGACACCGATGATTACCAACTGGAAGAAGCTTCATGCTTCGGATTCCGAGTTGGTGGATTCCACATTGTACAGGCAGCTGATTGGTTCCTTGATGTATTTGGTCAACACTAGACCAGATATTTGTTTTGCAGTCAACACGATGAGTCAGTTTATGTGTGAGCCTAGGAAGGTTCACTGGTGGCTGCAAAACACATTTTGCGGTACTTGCAGGGGACAGTGGATTATGGTCTGGACTACAGGCAGGGAGATGGAGTGAGATTGGCAGGATACACTGATTCTGATTGGGCAGGTTGTGCTTCTGATAGGAAGAGCACTTCGGGGTGCTGTTTTGAGTTGGGTTCAGCAGTAGTGTCATGGTTCAGCCGAAAGCAGCAGTCAGTAGCACTGAGTTCAGCGGAAGCAGAGTATATGGCAGCCAGTCTAGCTAGTTTTGAGGCCATCTGGCTTCGCAAGATGTTGTTTGGCTTATTTGGTCAACCGTTAAGACCTTCAGTGATTTACTGTGATAATCAGAGTTGCATTAAACTCACAGAGAATCCAGTATTTCATGACAGGTCAAAGCATATCGGGATCAGATATCA
>APFE030000389.1:31294-103336 GCA_000404065.3 Pinus taeda
ATTAAAGTGGGGTTGGTTACAAATAAAAAGTGAGATTTAAATGAGCATTTAATCTCAGCCCTAGATCTCAATCTATATCAGCCATTGGATTTAGAGGTTACCCAAAAGTCACTTAGGATTAGAATAAAGGAGGAAAAGGAGGCAAGAGGTCATTCATTCTTTCATGAGCAGATTGAGAGAAGGAAAGCAAGAGAGTAAGGGAAATTTCTGGACAAGGAGGAGAAGGAGACAGAAGCTTGGCACACATTCCAAGGCAACAGTTGAGCAGATTTGTACAGTTGATTCAGCACACAGTGAAAGGCTGATTTTGGCATGATTTTCTAGAAATCCATACAATTGGTTTGCACAGAAATCGAAGAGTGATTTGCACAGAAATCGAGGAGCAGTTTGTTGTTTTTTCAACACGCAAATCAAGGTTTGTACAACGCATTTAATGTAGGCTGTACAACAACATTTAAGACTGAAAGTGGGCATGGAAATCGAGGAGGCCGTACAACATTTATTGCTGTCCTGTTTGCTGTAATTTCCAGTTTGCTGTGAGGCACGGGAAAAGAGATAAGTTGTAAATTTGCTTGCTGATTTTTTGTTGAATATTTCTCACTATAAAAAAGACATTTTTCAGAAATAAAGAAGAGCTCTCGAACTGGTTTTCCCCAAGAGTTGTAGGGGGTTTTTCCAGGGTCACATTGACAAAAAATCACTGTGTTCAAATGTGTTAAATGACTGTTTGTACCTACTGATTTTTTATTTCTGCATTTTCCAACATTCTGTAAAATTTCTAGAATTTGTGTTTTCAGCAATTATTATTATTATTATTTTTTTTTTACTAGTGGTTGAATGTATGGATATGGGAAAGGGCATTTAACTATATGGGAGAAATAAGTTGAAACTGAAAACCGGGGTGGGAAATGAGAAATCTTTACACAAAAATCATAAAAAATTCTATATTTTCCTCTTTTATTTTTCTAAGTCTTTCAAGACAACTTGTTAGGGCTAATTGATAGAGCTGAATTCAATTAGGACAATTTTTGGATAGACATTGAAGCGTTGTTGGCCTGGATTCCACTATGTTGATCATTTCACTGAAAATCTAACATTTTACATGGTTGAATTTGCCCTAGTAGGGCTGATGTCATCCATCCTATGTAATTTTTGCCCTAAAAAACCCTAACCTTGGCTAGGGTTTCAACTTAGGGCTTCATTTGAAGGTTTGTCTTGTCTCTTTGTTGATTACATCATTTGCAAACCTTTTCCTTGGTGCTTGTATGCCTAGGTATCCCTTTGCTGATCTATATCTTGAAACCCTAGGCCAGATGTGCCTCTTTTATGGCTTAGTATATGGTACACTGCTCCTACACAAAAGAATTGTGCCCTTGTCTATTGAAGAAGTATCTTTACTTATCCTTTCATTTACATAACCTTGAGCCATCTAGCTTAGAATACCCTTTAGCCTTTAGGTGAATACTGGGAAGCCTCCCTTGTGGCATAATTCCACTAAAGAGTAAGAGGATTACTGAGGTAACAATGGAAATCCACCTCATTAGGCCTCAAAAGCTAATAGTCTCAAACATCATTCTTCATGATGGAGATGTACTCTTGTGCCATGAAATTTCGCCATATTTGCTGGTTTCTTGCCTCTTGGAAATTGAAAGGCTTGGAATGTAGAATGCTACTCATCAATACCATATAGTTTGGAAAATTCTTCAGATGTTTGCTCCCTCTCCAACTACTATTAGGAGTCTCAACATGCTTTTGAACATCTTGCAATGTTTGATTGAAACATTAATGACTCTTTATAGAAGTAGAAGGGGTTCTTCCCTCCTCTCTTCACATACCCTAGAAATCACTGGTGACCTTAGCTTGACCTTTGGAGCTTCCTAATCCTCATCCTCTACCACTGGAATAGGCACATGTGATTTCCTAGTTGCAAAGTCTTCCTCTAACTTTACATCTCGACTTACAACTGTGTTTCATTGGTTTTGAATATATACCTATCTTTTGAAGTGTCATTGTAACCCACAAATAGACCTTCATGTTGGAGGGCACTAACTTGGCCCTCTTCTCTATGGGTACATGGATATAAAATTGATAACGAAAGATGCGGAAATGATTCACCTCTAGCTTCACACTAGTGAATGCCTCCTTTGGTGTCTTGTCCTCCATTATCCTTTGAGGACATTGGTTTTGGATGTAGATTGTATGCCTCTACCCTAATAAATGTCAACAATCCTTGATTATGTATCATGGCCTTAGTAGCCATTATCATGAATTGATTCTTTCGCTCGACCATCCCATTTTGTTGTGGGTTGTATGGAATTGTCAACTCCATCTTCATTCCTGGCTCCTTGCAAAAACCCATGAACTCCATGGAGGTATACTCTCTCTCATTGTCCGATCTCAAGACTTTGATCTTCTTCCTTGTTTGGTTTTCAACTAGCTTTGAACTCCTGAAACCTACTAAAGACCACATTGTTTGCCTTTAAGAAGTAGATCCAAGTCTTGCAAGAGAAATCATCAATAAATAAAACATAATACATGCTTATTGTTATTGATTCCATTGACATTAGTCCACGAACATCTAAATGTAGTAGGTCTAGAATCCCTTTAGACCTATGCTTGCTACTTGGGAAAACAATCTTGGCATGCCTAACAAGCGTGCACCCTCTACATACACCATGTTACTGAATACTGAACTCTAGAAGACTTGTGACTATCTCCCTCAGAATAGGCAATGCCTTGTGATGCAGGTACCCCATCCTCATATGCCACAACTCGCAGAAGCTGTCAGTATTATGCACCAAAGCTCAAACAAGTTCCTCTTGCAGCTTTTACAAATTACCTCCTCTAACCCCTATTACTTGAGCTGTATTTGGGCTACAATCCTTTGGCCTGATGAGGACCTACTAGTTCTTGGATTCTACTACGAAGCCCTTCTCCTCCATAATTGAAACTGCAAGCAAATTTTTTGAGGACTAAAACAAACAAGATGTCGTCAAAATTTTAAAGAATTACCTGACTCAAGTAGAAGGGAATAGTACCAACTCATGCTATTGGGTATTTTGGCATCATCATCGAGCTGAAAATGCTTTCTTGAGTCCTGCTTCTTCAGACAAGAAAACAACTGTCAGACTCATGTCATATGATTGAGATGATCCACTGTCCACATACCACGTATCCCTTGGAATCACGCTGGTAGAGAGGCAAGATATCATTGAGAAATCCTTCTTGAACTTTGTATTAACCTCTTTCATCTGAGTTTTTGCAAAAACTACTACCTATTTCTCATTATCATTCTTCTTCTTTGACAATATAATGCAACTTATGACAAATGAGGCACTTGATTTTACTGAAGTCCTTGTTGCCTAGCTGTGAGGTTGACTCCTTACTCTTACTGTTACCCTTACCTCTGCCCTTATTTGACATACTAAATAGAGCTAGGTTCTTATCAACACCCTTCTTGCAGGCTTTTGGCTCTATCTGAGTCTCCTCCTGGTTGCAATCATCCCAAAGCCTTTCAAAGTTAGGATGGTTTTCTCGAGTACAAATATCTTTGACAAATAGTTTTAATAAAAACGGGAAACCAATTAGTGCGGTGTTCACTAGTCCTGCATCTGCAATCTTTTTCTCAACTGCCGCAAGTTGATCATGGATCTTTGTGATCTTCATAAGGTGTAACTAGTGACTATGTTTGATCTGGTAATCTCTATGGATTCAAGTTTGTTCTGCAATATCATCTTCTTGTCTATGTTTTGACTGGAAAAGTCTAACCAGGTCATCGAACATCTTTTTCACCATAGTCGTCTTGGATACATGAGGGATTAGATGGTCCTTTATGGCATAGAAGATCATCTGTTTGGCCTTCACCTTTTTTTGTTGTTGTGAGCTGTCAACGTCTTTGACAATATTCCAAACTTTTAGCAGGAGTGTAACCCTCGCATTTCATGTTAAGAATTTAGAGGCACCATCCAATCTGTTCTCAAAGTGGAGGCCCGCTGCTGCTATCTTTGAGATCTATTGCATAAACTCCCAAATCAGAAAACAAAACTTCAAGATTCTCTCATTGCTGGTCCTTCTTCCCTGCAATAGATTTACTGCTGCAAATCCCTGAGCTTTTCAACCATAGATCAAACATTGATACCATGGGAAAATTTCAAGTCCTAGGTGACCACTGTCTTTAGGATCTCGATCAAATAAATAGGTACCTGAATTTCAGACCATAGCATCAATTACACAATAGCCAGAAATTAAACAATGGAAGCTTAAAATTTAATCTTACACATATACATAATTACTCTTTCAAATTAGCTTTTCATTCCTTTTGAAAAACGTACAAGGAAACCTCCACATGCTACCTAAAAACAGCACTGCACAGACACCAAAAAAAATCCCGGAACTGGCTTGTACAACATGCTGAAGAAAACCATAAACAACAAAAACATCTATATGACCTACGGGACAGCCTGTATAGCTTATTCATACAATTGTACAGATATATTCATATGACTGTGAAGATGTTTGTATGACTATGGAATTGTTCTGTACCCTGTATGGAACTACTCGTTGGTTTTACTAATTGCTGCTTGCTGCTTGGTCTCACGTCTGCTTGAATTCCTGCTCTCTTTCTCTCTCTTAATTGCCAGATTACTCATGTTTGTTGAAAGGCTCTAACTTGCCCTGTCTTTATAGTTTCAACAAAGAATCTATTTTTAAGATTACTCTTACTTCAAGCCTTGCATGAGATACAATTTTATACTCAATCACTAAATATAAGACTTCCTCCTTTTACTAAAGTGAAGTACAAAATATAATACTTTTCTCAAAAATAAAATTACTTTTTGAAAACTTTTCAAACAACTTCTCACATGTTCACTTTGGTCTTGTAAGGAAGTTCCTATCCGAACTATAATTTCAACAAAGGCAAGCTACCTGCTGTACCCCCTAGACCCCTCAAAAAAGAGGTGGTGAAGGTAATGGCATCTTTTCACCATTCATTCCAACAATCTTCTCCTCTTGGTAGTGGAACAAGATTATATAGTTTTTAGATACAATTTAGGCAACTTCAGTTTTTTTTTTTTAATTAATTTTTTGTAGTTGCAAGGGAAAAAACCATAATTTTATTCAACTTGTAGATAAGTAACAAAATTACATTTTGTATATGCTAAAAGCATTCAGAAAGATAACCCTCTCAGCTTACGAGCAATAAGAAGGGAAGACAATAAACATACATAGTAAAACCGAAGTTAAGTGTGATAATAGTTACTTAACTTTTCCTTTTTGTTCCTTTTTTTTTCTAGACCTTTTGCTAATCCCCAGGGCTGGGGTCAACTAGAACCATTGCCAATTTATTTATTGATGTCAGAGGTTGGTTTTCTTTGTTTGAGTCTGAGCTTTTTTTGAACCCAGTGCCCTTTTCTTAAAAAGCCTCATATTTTTGCTGATCTGAGGCTTGGATCTCTTGTATTTCAATCAGTGTAACAGGAATCGACGAGTACTCGCTAGTATTTGCGATTCCCAATCTGATTGCTCATGAAACGATCCGATCCGAAACTTTGCGAGTCAAATCGCGTTGACCAAGTTTGACTCATGGTCAACGCGAGTTTGACTCGTGAGTCTGCCGATTTTTCCGATTTTCTCAATTTTGCTGAGTCCCGCCAGTTTTGGGTTTAGGGTTTTCGCTTGGGTTTATCAGTCCACTGTCGACATTGCAGAGCTATTCCTGGATTCCATACACCGCAGAGTCGACGCCGCAAAGTTATTGCATACATCGCAGAGCCGACGCGGCAGAGCCATTCATGATTCCATACACCGGATTGTTGACAATGCATACACCGCAAAGCCGCAGAGGCATTCCGAAACACGTTGATATATGTCTTGGAACACGTTGAAATAGTCCAAAAGTCTATCTATACCCTTCAGATAAATGTGCTGCAACATGTTGAAACAGTCTGAAATTATAAATGTAATCCTTATTATGTCTCTCGAGTCAAAGTATTGGGTATGACCAGAGGAAACCCTAAATGATTAAATTATGCTTTATTTCAAAACGATTAAATTAAATTGTTAAACGATTTAATTAAGTCACAGATTTGACCTTTCCCTGGGGCTTTGACAAAATGTCTGCAACCTGTACGTCTGTCTCAATGCAATGGAGCCTCCTCGCTCATCGACTTACCATATCCCAGATAAGGCAGTATCTGATGTCTATCTGCTGGAGCAATCATTGAATACGAGATTCCTCAATAATCGAATCCCTCCTTTGGTTGTCACAGAGAATCGCAATAGTATTCATCATGTGTACAAACAACTCACTTAAGAGCTTCTGCAACCATGCAGCTTCACACGAGATCATACTCGTAGCTATGTATTCGGTCTCGACGGTGCTTATAGCAATCGACTTCTGCTTCCTGCTCATCCATGATATCGAAGCAGAATCCAAAGAGAACTAGCACTAAGAAGTGCTCTGGTGGTCCTCCACATTGCCTGCCTAGTCAGCATTCGAATAATCATGCAGTTTCATATTTCCGGCAGTGTATCTCAATCCATGAGAGATTGTGCCCTGAAGATATCTCAGAAGATTCTTGGCATCAATCCAATGAGGCTCAACCAAATATGAGCTCACCATGCTAACTGCAAAACATATGTCCGGACAGAATTTCACCAAGAACATCAACGCAAATGAGTTTATGAAACTCAGAGGCATTTCCCAAATCTGGTTTGACATCACTACCATATAACTTCTGAAAGTTAAGATCCTCGAGGTAGTCATAGGCTTGCAGTTTATCATTCCACATCCAGAATCCAACTCCCTCTTAATTCTACAAATGAGAGTGTCTACACCTGTCGGAAATAGGTCGTCCTCATAAGGTGCTGGTATGAGAGGTCTATCATCCAAAACCTTCGGGTAATGGTTTGGATCGGTTTCACTCCTAGTGAATATCAGCTCCATGAGACAACTATCAATACTGTCATACTACGCCTGGGGTGTTTTGCTTCAAGCCATAGAGGGTTTTCTTCCACCTGTATACATGAGATTCCTGATCATGAATCTTAAACTCCTCGGATTGTTCCAAACTTGTGGACCTATTGCATGAGGGGAATGGTCCCCTTATAAGATTTTCCTTCGGTACATCTCACACATGTACCTTCATGCTCTTCTTGAATTCAGGCATCCCTATCACCATCTGACTCACATCGGGTAGGGCCACATAGGTAGACCTCTGATGTTATAGATGCAGTATGTCAATTGACATGATCCCCAATGGACCATCCTGCAACTTGATACAAATTGCCAACCCTGAACCCATGAGAAAAAACATCTTTGAAAATTCTATTTTTTAACACGTACCTTGCCATCGATGAATGCCACCCTGAAACCTTTGACTTCATTTCTGAGATGGACACCAGGTTCTTCTTGTGATTAGGTACATAAAAGAGATTCTTATAAATGAATAGAGTTACCCTCATTCAATTGAGGGGTAACATTCCCTACACCCTTTCCGTGATAGGTGGCATCGACTCCAAGTATAATCCCACGGTTGTTTCCATCTCTACCAAATTAGAGAGTGCACCCTTCTATCCGATAAAGTGCCTTGAAGCACTACAATCAATAAGCTAGATTCCCAAAGAATTTGAAGGAGAGGGCCAATACAAGATAACGCTTCTTTATCTTATCAAAAACAACATTTGATTCTTCATACATGGGTTCCTTGCTTTCTCTGAAGAGTCGGCCGTTTCCTTGATGACCTGCATTACCTGTCATTCCTCTGATCATTGAAGATGTCCCTGGAATGATTGTTATCGTCATCAAGTGATGTGTCCCTACCTTAGACACTCCTTCGCATAATGGCCGAACTTATTACAACCAAGGCATCTGCATTTCCTTCCACTCTTAGATTCAGACTTCCCATTGAAGTGATCTTTAGGTAGGCCATCAGAAACTTCTGCTACGCCATTCTGATAATATTCTCTGCATCGACTTCACCCTTAGTGAATTTGAAGAGGGATGAGCAATCCATTGATCCTTTTGTCCTTTCCCAACTGTCTTCGGTGATTGCTCTTTCACTCTTGCTTGGGCATTGTCTTCACCTCACCTCTGATACCATGTTAAATTTTAGGTATGTTCTATGCTTAGAGCAATTTATTTCAATTTTCACAGTTAGCTCAATATCTTTTCCAGATTGGCAATCACATCAACATTAAAGTAAACTGCAGATAGAACATAAACATAAATTGCAGAAGACAAGCCAAGACAAGAGGACACAAGATGTGGCGCTAGCCAAGGACAAACACCAATGTGGGGAAATCCTTGATCAATTCTTCTTATATGTTCTTCAATAGTTCAACAGAGAGAGAGAGAGATTAGTACATTTACAACAGAAGTCAACACTTTGGCTCATCTAGATAAGAGCATAAATCATTTCTAAGAAGACGATACATGAGATCAGTTGAAGACCTGCTGCTTCAACTGATTCTCCAAGGTGACACCTTCACCTATCGTTGTGCTACATTTCATCATCATGCTGTACCTCACTGTGTTGCACCATGCTGCACCGATCATCACTATGCTGCATCTCATCATGCTTCATTAATCATGACTGTACCCATCATTGTACTGCATTATGTGCCATTGATGCACCATGTTGCCATACTGACCTATGTGCTGGCTGCATCTTGCTTGCTTGTTGTCCCTGGCATGCTTGTTGTCCTTGGCATGCTTGTTGTTGCATGCCAGCTGTCCCTTGGATGCTAGCTGTAACATTGCATGCTTAGTATATTTGCTGCTAAGTACCATACAGCTGTCCCAATGTTAGTTAGTTGTCCCTTGCATGTTGCTCTCCTTCGGAGACAGATGCTCTGGCTGTTCTGGCAATTTTGGCTGTTCTCGGCAGTTTCGGCAATTTCGACTATTCTCAGCAGTTCCGGCAATTCCAACTATTCCTAGTAGTTCCAGTAGTTCCGACAATTCCAACTATTCATGACAGTTCCAGTAGTTTCGGCTTCTGCCCTCTGCATCAACTTTCCTGGCTGTTCCGACAGTTCCGGCAATTTCGACTATTCCTAGCAGTTCCGGCTTTTCTTGGCTGTTCCCGGTAGTTTCGACAGTTCCGACAATCCTGGCTATTCCGGTTATTCCCGATAGTTCTGGCAATTCCGACAGTTTCGACTTTTCCCAGTAGTTCCGGCAGTTCTCGACATTTCCAGCGTTTCCCGGTAGTTCTAGCAGTGCTGACAGTCTCAGCAGTTCCGACAATTCCTGCTATTCCCAGTAGTTCCCGCAGTTTCGGCGATTTCGGCTATTCCCGGTAGTTTCGGCAATTCCGGCAGTTCCGGCTTTTTTCGGTAGTTCAGACAATTTTGGCAGTTCCGGCTTTTCCCAGCAGTTTCGGATTTTCTCGGTAGTTTCGGCTTTTACCCTTTGGATTAAGGAAGCGTTATCCCTTAGGATCTCTCCTCTTACTAAATCCCAAAGACAAGTAGAGAGGAAGAAATTCCAAGTGTGTTGAAATGACTTGAAGGCCACCTCTATTTATACTAAAACGTTGAGCACAAGTGGGGTTTATTTGGTTGTTGGCCGACCTTGACAAATTGTCCCATAACACAAATAAATTCATATCTCCATGAATACTTATCGGAATCGGATGCTATTTAGATCAATCCTACGCCTCTCGATGAGAGGGATCTAAGAAAAATATCAGTTTCCATTAATAAGATGACCCACATGGAGTTTGGTTCCAGTTTCCAATTTTAACATTTATAAAAGAATCTAAAGTCATTCACTTCTAATGGATTAATAAAAACAAATTCTTTCATGGAATAAGTAAATTAAATTGAGAATCTCTTACTTGGCAAATTGAACCTCTCTCTTGGAATAAAATAGTAACTCCTCACTTAAGAGAATGTAACTCTCCCTCGCGAATTCAATTTATTTTAGAATTGTAACTCCTCATTAAATGCACTTGTAATTCCTTCATTCAACTCAATTCGTAACTCTCATCAAATTTATTCTCATGTCTAAGTGTAACTTTCTCTCTCACTAATTCAAATTGTATCTCCTCAAGAGAAGTGTACCTCTCTCTATTCTTGGGATGAGTTACACTTCTCAAGTAACTCCTCCCTCATGGAATTCAATTCTCCTAACTCCTGTCCTTTCTCATCTGTTTAAGCAAGAGCAAGTGATAGTTGAGTGTAGTATGTTCATTGGGAAGGAGAGCTAGTGTTGAATGTGTGCAAGGGAAGTGTGAGAGCAAGTGAGAGTAAGAGCAAGGGAAGAGATGGAGCAAGCGTGAAGGACAAGATCTGATCAAGAGGAGGAGGAGATCTTCAATCAAAGAGCAAGAGCACTTCAACTGCAAGTTGATCAGACATTGGCGACTTTATTCATTCTCATTTACTCTCTCTCTCTCTCTCTCTCTGTGTGTGTGTATTCTGTTGAACAATTGAATTTTAGTTTTCTTCAAAGCACATTCAGTTTTCTGCCAATACATTCAATTTTCTGCATAGAACTTTCAGATTTTAACAAGTGATAAGTCTGCTGGATTTTTAGTGATCTAAAATTCTACTTTCTCTGTATGAAATCCAATGAGATCGGAACCACAATCAAACATCCTAGGCCGTTTCATGGTAATGTTAAAAATTTAAGTAAAATGATGAAAATGAAAGATAAAGGAGAATGTCACTTTTACTTTAAGAATTTAACATTACCATGAATTGCATGTCAATACTAGGGCCATAGGCTTGATCATTAGGCTGCCCCACTGAAAAATTCTTGTTTCTTTGAAAAAAATTGCGTTTGGAACGTGTTTGTAAAAAAAATTTGCGAAAAAACGTAGGGAGTGAAATATTTTTAGGGAGCTCGCTCTCGATGCGCTCTTGAAGGTGGCGCACTTCATGAGTGAGCTCAGGGGGGGCGCTTTCCTGCAACCTTGCTATTAATGCATCATTAAGCAACTACACGCTCATAAATTTAACCATAGAGACAATAGAGCAGTAGAGATCACAATGCACAAAGAGACAAGGAAGATTTTACCTTGGGAAAATCCACTAGATGGGAAAAATCCAGCCAACCTTTTGCTTAGAGAATGAATACATCAAAGTCAAACTAACCAGCAAGATGACCATCCACTAAGAGCCAAGCCAACCCTCAATAAAATCTAAGACAAGTGTCCTCAATTCTGTCCACAAAATTTCTGCAACAAGGTTTGCGTCAGGTTTACAAGAGGGCTGAAATTCGTCCTGCAACTCTGCCTCAAACTTAACACTACACCATAGAAAATATACCATAGAAAACTCGTCCAGAACTCGGCCTCCTTTGATTACTAGAGCAAGGAAAGATAAAGTGAATTTCTTCCTTCTGTTTTCGTCCTTATATTCCTTGTCTTCTTCACTAGAACAAAGATATAGCTTGATCCAAAGCGTTATCTTGGAGGAGAATGAAAGGTCTACCTATAGCCTTTAGGTGATGCAAATGGGTGTTTCTTTGGGTAGGTCAACATGATGGCTTGCAGGCCTACTTGGTCTCTTGTGGAGGCAAAAATACAAATTGAAAAATTCAAAATTTTCTTTTGCAGAGGTCCTGAAGGACATGCGTTTAATAATTTTTGTTTTGAATAGAAAATCATATAAATATTTTTCTTTTACAAATATAATTTATATTTCATCATTACAAGTACAAATGAATATTACAAAAACTGACCATAACTACAAAATTCCACACTTGTATCTTGTGGAGATGTGATCTTTTGTGGAGTATTTGCTTATGGAGCTTTTCTCTTGCTTCGGTGATGCCATTTTGGAACAATAAAAGATTGTTTCATGCATTTCTCTTCTAAGTATTCTATGTATTTGAATATCTTTATCGCTATTGCGTGGAATGGATATTGTTAGGGTTTCTATGTGCGCGTTTTTTATTGAATATTTTTCTAGGAAATCTTGGCAATGGTATTGTGTGCATTACCTTTTTAAGATTTTGTGTGACAATCCCTTGAGTGATCCTTCATGTCAATCCTTTTCTTGGACTTGTGTACCTAGATAAGTCTGTTAACCTTGCCTATTCTCAAACCCTAGGTCACTTGTGCCCTAGATAGGTCTTTTGGAGGGTACACTTGGCCTTATCTAAGCTAATTTGAGCCCTATCCTTAAGTTGAGTACCTATCCTAATTCTATCCTTATCACCTCCAAACCTTAAGGCTTAGACTTGAATATCCTTTAGGTGAGCTAACATAGGGAAGCCTCCTTTGTGGTGAGAATCCATTAAAGAGCAGGAGGTAGTGGCTGTGTTGACAGTGGGTCACACCTCATAGTGTTGTCACTTTGTCTAGCTCTTGTCTTGCGAGCTCCCCTCACAAGATTTGCTAGATTTTAAGGCAACAATGACTAAGGCCAAAAGCTCATTGGCGTGAGTTTTTTGGGCTATGGCATAGTTTGGAGCCTTGTTGACCTGCAAATTCTTTGAGGAGCTTGAGGTACCTGGTTGGCTTGGGATGAATGGTCAGGCTTGAAAATATGTTCGTGGATGGCTAGAACTGCATTGGCAAGCCAGGGAACTCTACTTGCACAGGAATAGAGTTGAGGGAGCTTTGCTCAACCAATTTCTTTTTCAATCCAATGCCAGAAGAGAACAAACAAATATTCCTGCATACCCAACAGTTGCTAGAAGCAATAGCTTTGTATTCATATTCTTTAAGGAGAAAAAGAAAATTCCTCTTTAGTCAGGATCCTGGTACTCTGGCAATGTCAGCCATGTGGCTCCCACTCGCCCCTCAATTATGCCCAAATCATGGCGTCGAGAAGCACGCTGATAACAAAGTGCCCCAGGAGTGTGTGCTGCTTATACTTGTTATATTTAACCTCATATTCTGTAACAAAAATATCAATAGGAATTTCATTAGGGTCATTTTCATGACTTCCTGAATCCTTATACACCTTGGGAATGAATTTCTGGGGTATATTTTGGGGTGCCATTGCTTGCTCGTTTACTAGACACAAAATTATTGTGGATGACGAGGAGAACTTTGATTGAATTAGTGGTTCTTGGGATTTAATTGAGCACTTAAGGGCTCTCAAAGGTCCTGTGGTGGGAAGTGAAGCTAATATTGGCTAGCACAAGCCAGCCAATGAGAAGAGACAAACAAGTACTATTACAGAAGGGAAATACATCCACCACAATACCCCAAGATATTCTCATCTCTAGCTTTTTCTCCCAAGTCTCAGTTGGTGGGTGAAACAAGAACCTGCTAAATATATCAATTGTGTAAACATAGATAAATTTGATCTATTTTGAGCTTTGATAATTCTATTTATATATGTGGGATTTGCCAGAAGCATTGCATGAATAATCCATTTAAATATTTTGCCAGAGGGGAGCTGTCATGAAATTACCAGATGTGAAAGAAATATTAAATATAGAAAGAAGATGTAAACTCACCACCTTGTTTTGCGAATTCTATGGCCTAGTTGAACTAACTGAGATGTTTGAATTGTGAACAACTTAAATGCAGGGAGCCGCTAATCGAGCAAAGAGTAACCATACTGATATCTCAACTGCAGACTTGATTCAAAAGAGTGCTTACTGCCGAGTTTCAGGTATTGTGGTTCCTTACATTTCAAATTATACCAAAGAAACTCTGTTTTTCTTTCAAGAGAATTGTAGATTTCTTTACAGATCACATTTGTAATAAGAGGAGAAAAACCTTGATTTGCAAAAATACACAATATAAAGAATGAGATCATTGTGGTAAATTTGGTGGATGCAAATACAATTCTAGATTAGTTCAGATGTGGCTTTGTATCTATACTCATACTCACATAACTATAATTGAATGAAAGTTCTCATCTATTCCTACACACATTTATTCATGGATCAGTATGGGAAAATCATTCCTGAATAAGCAGGGATTTTGAGAGAGGATCCTTTCTATATAAGTACATATATCAATCAAGTCAAATTATTGTCGGATTCCAATTGTTATCCTCAATTTTAATGATAAGTTAATTTTTATATCTACTTCAATTTTTTTGTAATTTTCCTAGATATATGCATTATAACAGAGACTTAATTACACCTGCCCTTATGTCCTTAATTGATGGAGTTCAATGCAGTGAATGTAGTGAATGCTTTTAGGCATCAATGATGTAACTATTGAAGATGGACATGCTTGTGCTAAGTATTCTCTTTGTATCCATGCTTACTATGATAGCTGGTTGTGATTTGCATATCTGAGATGGCTTTCTTGGATTCATGGAAGCACCATTTTGAAATATTCATAGTGAAATAAATATTGATGGCTGTTCCAACTTATTAACTTGCAATGTTCTTGTTATCACAAAATCTAACACCTTAATGCAACACCTTTCACAAAGGAATAAGACAAGGGTAACATGGAAGTGTTAACACTGTCACGTAGGCAATCACTTCCGTCTTTCTAGCGGAGGATGGATCCAGCACAAGTGAGGCTTCCCTAGCAACTTCAAGGAATCTTGAAGCAAGATATAATCAAGCATAATGCCTCCTGTATTAGTTATTCACAAGACCACCACTAGGACAAGATATTCAGGGTGAAGATAAGGTGGTATAGTCAAGGCAATTTCTAGGTTGTGTAAGCAGTTTCCAAGTCAATTTATAATATTTAGCAAGTTACAATAGATCAATGTAAGAACTGTGAATTATTTTAACAACTATTCCTTATGAACAGAATAAGAAATAATAAATGCAGAGACAGTAAAGGCTTCTGAAATTACACATCATGATTCTGTAATAAAAATTTGCTAAATTTTATAAATTTAATTAACAGAACCAATGAAAGTACTTACCTGTAATCTTACGGTCAATGATGCCCCAACTGCTCCTGCTTCGGTTACCAAAAGACCGAAACCACCCAGCCAAACTGAGCAGAATCTTGCTACTCAGTCCAGTAAACTTCTCAGTCGAAGCAGACTGTTCCCCCGTGCCTAGACAGCTCAGAACAAGTAAGGCCCAACTCTTCCTGATCATAAACAGACTTTGTGTATAAGTTTTTCTCCTCCTTTCTCCTCCCCTGCCTCCAACCGTCCCTTCCTTCTTATAAATTTCCATTACCGACATCCTCCATCACCGTGTCTAAATTATGATATGTGTTGATTTTTATAAACCAAATCTGATTTGATTTTATCTGCATATCTTAATTTGAAATAAAGTTTATTTATAAAAAATAATTTATTTAATGTATAAATTTTATTTAATTTCATAAATATTACTTTACTATTAGTGGGTCATTACAATCAAGAGGGTACCCCAAGCACTATCAGGGAAGAAAAGCTATCGCTTGTGTAAAACTTGTGTGAAAGATGACAATCTTCAGCAATATATCAAGTTATAACAAAAACAAACAAATCAGCTCTTTAATAATTAAAAGATCAACGGAAACTAGGGATGAAGATACAAGTTAAATTGTAATGTCCCAAATGGGCATTTTCATTTAAATCTCATGTGGGTTTTAACTCTGCACAATTTCACCAAGAAACATACCAAAACACTGGAAATTTGATAGAAACAATGAACCCAAAAATTATATGGTAATCTCATTAAAAATAACGCAAGACGGGGAACAATGAGAAATGCGGCAACCATAACAAAATCCAGCTTTATTATATAGAGAAATATGTGCCAATACAATAGTTGGAAACAACCCTCCAATATATGCTATAATGTTGATGCCGACCTCCAAACTGAAACAAGAAATCAATCACTACACTAGTGGATTCTGAATGAATCCACCAAGGGGAGAGATGACTTGGGTAATTGCATTCTATCAATACGCCGTCATAATTTTTGGATAGATTTCTCTACGTCGATTGCCTTAAAGATAGTTGACGCTGCCGAATTATCTGATACAGTTGGCCACCCAAACTCTTGCAACTAGAAATCTCATCCCCGATGGCTCAATTACTGTGCTAGTGAACTTGATTTTGAAGAATTTTTCGACGTGTCCCTGCCTCTCAATAATCAGATCTGGCATGGTCGACAACTCAATCCGCCACATGGTGATAGACCCACATATTTTGGTCAGTCCCTTTTATGAATCAGATCCACGTATTAAATACATCGACCTCCTCGAGACTTGATTTTGGGTCAGCGCAAACTCGGTCTCACAATTGTAGCGAGACTCGGCCAATCGCCAGCATCTTATTCAACACAACTTTACAAATAACCACACACCACATTTTCTTGATATCCAGTGCTACTGCACTCAACTACTACAATCTGAGTATGCCATCGCACATCAATAGAGATAGCCAAAACCCTATATGCGCATAACCTTTGCCAATGTGTATCTTCACTTCATGATTTTTGCAACTTATATGCGCACAACAACATTATCTTCAGCGATCAGTAGACGTGGCCACTTGGAAAAAGTATACATTCATCTCTAACAAAAAACGCACTCGGTCTTCACAAACAATGAACCTGACAATAATTAGAATAACTTGATCTTCCTCTGCAATTGATTTGCAGTAAAATCCTCAGGCTGGCAGGAAAACCAGCTTTGATAAAACTGTAATGTCCCAAGCATGCATTTTCATTAAAATTTCATGTGGATTTTAACTCTGCACAATTTCACCAAGAAACATAATTAAAACTTCGGAAATTTGATAGAAACAATGAACCCATAAATTATACGACAATCTCATTAAAAATAACACAACATGAGGAACAATGAGAAGTGTGGCAACAATAACAAAATCCAACTTTATTATATAGAAAAATATGTGCCAATACAATAGTTGGAAACAACCCTCCAATATACGCTATAATGTTGATGCCGACCTCCAAATTGAAACAAGAAATCAATCACTACACCTGTGGATTATGAATAAATCCACCAAGGGGAGAGATGACTTTACTTTTTGCCCAACTCTCACTGAATCACCCGAGGATTTCCGTCCTGTGGCTACTGGAGAAGAGAACTATGTTCTCAAACCTCTCACACAAAAACAATTCACAAATTCAAGATGTACTCTAATGGCCTCCTCCATCTCTTTTATAGATTTGATGGACTCTAGAAGCTCCTATTTTATTATTATTTGAATCATTGAGCACATTTCCCTCAATTAAAATATATTTTTAATGTGGGAAAATGGTAAATTGGCCACCATGCCTCCTCCGGCCACTGAAAATCCCACTAACCATCCCATCTTATAGATCTTCTTGTTCCGGTTCCAACGAGCTATTCCACTAAGGTGTTTTGTCAAATATTCCTCTCAGAATGCCACCTTAAGCGTAACTAATTGAGTTAGGCACAATAATAACCCCGTTTTACGAGAATTATCAGAATGCAATGGAACGAGAAGCAAGTTGTGCGGAATCAATCCTGATGATGGAATATGGCAAGTGAACTTCTCCAGACCCCATAAAATATCTCCAAAAGCCCTTGGGCCTGATGATGAAGTAAACCTGCACCTGTGACTTGCCTGCCTCCAACCCTGAAAGTCCATCCGAACCATGCCATAAGGATCACCAGAAAAAGGGACATCCCATAAACTAGGGTCTACTAACTAACTATTTACTGAAATATAAAGAGCACATAACAACCCTAAAAATGCAAGACGTCAAGCCCTAAATGGTTGAAAATTCAATTAGCAATGCAATAAATGATGATTAAAAATATTTTTGATTATACGAGGGTAATTAAACCCTAGACATCTAGTCCAACTATGGCTGAAAATTAAGGTATAACTGTCATGAACCCTAATAACCCTAAAACATAAAAGAAAAGGTAGCATGTTGATTTGAATGATTGACTATTGAGAATGACTAGTGCCTACTATTTTTTTGGGCTAATGGAGTCAAATCATGGACTTTCTCGAAGAAAGTAAAGCATGGATAATGGATGATAAATAAGGTTGTTCACTACTAAACCTTAGAAGATCCTCGTATAGGTTGATAACTAGGGTTGTCCACTACTGACCCTAGAATATCCTCCTATGTTCTTTAACAAACTTTTAAGACAAAATCAAGGGGAGGTACTCCACTAGGATTCTTCAAGGAGTTTACAAGATAGGATCTACTCAAGAACAATATAAAGACAATGCACCCTCACTACTAGATAATGTTGAAAATTGATGTAGCTTGGAAGGTACTTCCACATGTTGAAAAATATGGTAGACATGGTTAATATTTTCATCTTGAATAATAAATGCAAATTAGAATTTTTAAATTTGCCTCCAAATCTGTTAGGTTGGCTGGCCCTTAAGTGTCACCCATTCGACCCCCACTTGAAGGCTATATAAAGGAGATCATTTCTCCTCATTTTGACACATCAATTTGATCTCATGCATCTCTGATCCAACGGAATTACAGGAGGGACGAAATTTATGGAGGCCAAAAGTTCAGGAGGAGGTCGAAATTCTAGGGAGGGACGATATTTCAGGGACTTGAATTTTCGCTGGCACTTCATCATGATTCTGGTTACTGATTTGGTTATTATTCTGCTATTATTATTTATGATGTATAGATGAATCTGGAAATACTGTCTCTCATAAGGAAGATTTTTTTTTTTTTTTTGTTGTTCTTATTTCGGGTTTTCCCCTTGTTGGGTTTTACCCTTGCTGTGTGCCTAATTTCTATGTCTCTTGTCTCATTGTTTCATGGTTACTTTACTGCTCTTTCATGTTTATTAGTTGATTTTTTTTCTTCTGTATAACTGCCTAAATGATATGGAAATTAATACTATGTGAAAATTAATGTTTAATTGATCATTGAAGTAGTTATCAGGTGAAGAAAAACCTAATTCTAGCAGGTATCCTAGGATTTCACCATGGTTTCAGAGTTGGTTGAAGGGTAGTTTGAAGAGAAGATCGAGTTGATAAAAGTCTAGATGAATTGATAAGAATCTGGTCATACGAATCTGGGCATTCAAATGTGAAGCAAATCTCAGAAGTATCACATCTAGTAGGTCGAATCTGAAGTATCTCCTGTAATCAAAGATCTGAATTTGTGACTATGATCATGGTAAGATCTGTGAAGAGGCACTGTAACAATTTGACGGTGAGAGGACTGATTTTTTTTGCAAGAAGACCAAAGTCTGTTTCATTAATCCAAACTCTAAATCTGATCTGATTCGAGGTCTGAGAGTTGATCCATTGAGTTGAGGTCTGAGTCCTACTCAAGTTCGGTGGCATTGATCTGAAGTTTTGAGGTTAAAATTCAGGTATGTGGTATTGATTCTAAACTAAGTTCTCTGTTTGAGAATTGATCTCTAGGCTGAGGCCCAATCCTATCTTTGAAGGCCGAAATCTAGAAATCTATGGTATGCGAGCTCTCATGATTCAAGTTACTGTGGAAATATGCTAATCCCGGATCAAAGATTTTTCTTTTGTTTTTTTTTGTGGGTTCTATGGCATTAGATATCAAGCAGGCCTTTCCATAACACTCCATGTTGCAAGAAATTATGTTGCATTCATATATGAGATCTTAGCTCCTGTGGCTCAGTTATGCAAGGCATCACATCTCTATCATCCGAGGAACCCATTCTTTGACGAATCCCTGTAATCCTAATACATCTTATCTCCATGAAATAGTGTGAAGTTTGTAACTGTGGATTTGATCTTTGTCAAGCGAATTTCCTGTAGCAAGTATCTTGGTGGTTCATTCAATTTATTCAATGCGGTTAGATGCAAGATTTCTGTGAAATCTGAAGCACATTCTCATGACTCATCCCTGCAATAAGTGCAAGTTAGAGGAGGTCGGATTTCTCTCATAAAATGATCAAGTAGACTAATGTCAAGTTTGAAGAAAGGTCTTATATATGGCGTTCCTGTGGAACTATAGTTGCAACTTTGAAAAGGAATATTTTTTGAGAAGTATCTTGGAACTCAAGCCCATTCAAAGTCTGCAAATTGATCCAAATTTTATTTCTCTTGCAAGCTCTATACTCTAAGATATAACCGACCTGATCCCTAACGAATTCTGAGACTTATTTTTTTTTAATTAATTCAGAGACGCCATATTGACAATTTTCTTTTCCATATATATATTGAAAGGTGTCTCCACATTGAAAAAGAAGCCGACCTATGGAATCTACTCAAAGAAACTGGAAAAATCTTCTGACCTGATATTTTTGTTTCTATGTAAGTTTTTTGTAGGATCAGAAGGCTAGGATCACGAGTTTCAAGGAAATCTGAAGCCTGTGGTAGGTGTTTGTTGACCTTATATGAAAAGGAAACCAAGGAAGATTCAAGAATCTTCATAAAATTGTTTTGATGCAAAGATAACTGTCTTAGTGAAAGACTCTTGGTGATTATGAGAAGAGGTTTGGTCTAAGATTGGCACAGCCTGTTTTCTGGTAACAATAGATGGTTGCATGTTAAGAATTGCGCATGATGTACACATTCTGTTAAGATCGCTGACACTCTGAACTAATCTCAACTAGCCACATATTAATAATAACACGTTGTTTGAGTTATTGATCTGGCCCCGAATTGATTGATTACACTTTAGACTAATCATTCAACTCCGAGATATGCAATGACTAATGTTGGTATAAGCTGGAGGATGAAATGATGCGTCAAGCATTGACCTAGCGTCACATAGGATTGAGACACCTTGAGTAGTTGTACACGTAAGCAAATGCAGTAGCACTGCTTTGGCCATGTTTGAATCACGACCCTTGGTAGGCCTGATTGTTTCCATTAAAAGAAAAATCCTTGTCCATAATGATGTTGAAGTTACTTGTATATATGATTAGAGGTCTGGTTAATGAACTTTATTGCAAAAGAACAACTTTTGCTGATGATTTTCCTAAAGGGTTTCCAATATTGAAGATTTTTTGGTGTCAGAAATGATATTTTTTTTGATGCCATCCATTGCTGTTTGTGACATTATAAGAATGAAAGTCATGGGACATTATAAGCAAGGGTTTGACCCTAGGGTTTGAGGACAAATTCCTAGGACTAATGTGGACATTGTGAACATATATGAGGGATACCTCGGACAAAGCCATAGGACTGTTGGATATAGTATGAATATCTAGGGTTTGTACACTCTAGACCAATCTTGAAGAATCATCAAGACAAAAGGGATTGATTACTTTCGCTTGAAAGAAGAAACCGTAGCTTCTTGAAGATATGACATCTTGATGATGAGGTTGTTTTGTAGTGTAGATTCAAGGAGGCCAAAGATCAAGAGGGAGTTGTCACGATCTTAAAAAGATAAGTATCGTATGTTTCTTTTGTTGTTTCAGTTAATACTGACATTGTATTGTCTATGATTTGTAAAACCCTAGGTTGGGTTTGGAGAAGAAAATATAAGTCTAATGAACCTAACCCTATATCCTTATTGATAATATGGAGTCATTGGTAATGATGTGGATTTGTTGATGATGTGGACTCATGATGTGTACTCGTTAATGCTATAGACTTCTTAATGGTATGAATTCTTTATTGATGTTGATGTGAACTTCTTGATGATGTTGATGTGGACTCCTTAATGATGATTGCTGCGTATTCTATGACGTTGACGATGTGTACTCCTTGTTGATGATGATAAGTACTCCTTGCTGACAATGATGTATGACTCATTGATGGCATGGATAATGTGATTGGACTCCTTAATGGTGACCTGAACTCCTTTATGCTTACTCTTTGATGATGATGATGATCTGGATGATGATGATGTGGACTTGTTGATGATGTTGATAATGATAATTAGGACTTGTTGATGACACAAACTTGTTGATGATGTTGATAATGATAATAAGGACTTTTTGATGACATAGACTCGTTGATGATGTAGACTCCTTAATGATGATGAAGATAGACTCCTTGATGATGATGCTATGAACTCATTGATGATGTAGACTCGTTAATGATGTGGACTCGTTGATGATGATGAAGATATGGACTCGTTAATGATGTAGATTCCTTGATGATGATGATATGAACTCATTGATATTGTAGACTCCTTGATGATGATGATGATATTGACCCCTTGATGACTTGGACTTTGTGAACTCTTTCTTGGTGATGAGAACTCCTTAATGATGATGTGAACTCTTTGCTGATGATGTGGTTTCCTTGATGACATGGACTCCTTGATGATGTGGACTCCTTAATGATGTGAAATTTTTGATGATGGTATGGACTCCTTGACGATGTAATGAGATTGACTCGATTTGAGAAGACTAAGATCAAGAGGGAGTTGATGCACTCTCAAAAGATAAGTATTAACTTGATTGTTTCTATTGATTATTTCTTTATGAGTCTCTTGGCTTCCCTGGTTGTTATTGTTCTTCCATAGCCTCCTAGTGAGGTTTGAAGGTACATAATGGAGTCTGCCAAGATGTGGCAATCGTTAGAAATGGCAGAAGAACAATGTGACAAGAAGACTCGTGATAAGCTCTGTACTCAGAGGGAGCAAGATCAACTTGATTAAAGCACGTTTCTATGAAGGTGGATAGAAGTTTTGAAGATTGATATTGATCCTGATATGCTAAAGATGAGCCCGCGAATTTTTTGCTACGTAGAGGACTTTTGTGTAAGAGGGACTTGCTTTTGTAAAGGCATGAGCTTGGCGATATCTTTGGCACAATTGACTGTAGGTCCATCGACATCTCCCCGATGAATGATTTGAAGAAGTTGCAAGACTCTGCTATTGGCTTTATTGAATCTCTGATTGGTCTGTTGATCTATTTGATGATGTTTGTTTCTGCTGAAGACTACTGTGACATGCTAGACTCGATTATGATCTGCTAGATTTGACTATGGATACTGATATTCACTTTTGTGAGAAACCACTTATTCTTTACTGGATTCGACTATGGATACTGATATTTGCTTTTGTGAGAAGCCACTTATTCTTTGCTAGATTCAACTATGGATATTGATATTCGCTTTTTAGGAGCCACTTATTATCTGCTAGATTCGACTATGGACACTGATATTCGCTTCTATGAGAAGCCACCTATTGTCTGCTGGACTCTATTATGGTTGTCGATCATTGCTTTTATGAGAAGCCACTATTGAAGTCTATCATTAGCTATTGATGTTTGCTTTTAAGAGAAGCCCCGATTGAAGCTGAATGGACAAGTTGAATATTGTTTGCTGAAATATCTAAGATCCACCATGGCTACATTTCCGATGATGAATTGGTTGTTGATATTTATGTGAAGAAATTGGAATAACTGAGCATCCCCTTGAAGTGGGAGCACTAATTACATAGCATCATATTGTGGACCATCTCCTATAGGTTGTGTGTCGTGAGACCTTGTGGTTCAGGAGATGTATTGTTGGTTCCTCTTGTAGGTTGTGTGTCGTGAGACCTTGTGGTCCGGGGGATGTATTGTTGATTTGTCCTGTAGGTTGTGTTGCGAGACCTTGTGGTTCGGGGGATGTATTGTTGATTCCTCCTGTAGGTTGTGCCATGAGACCTTGTGGTCCAGGAGTTGTATTGTTGATTCCTCCTGTAGGCCATGTGCCGTGAGACTTTATGGTTCGGGAGATGTATTGTTGGTTCCTCCCTTAGGCTATGGGTTGTGAGACCTTGTGGTCAAGGATATGATTTGAGATGGATGCTATGTATCTTTCCTTATGTTGAGATTGATGATCTCTCCCTTAGGTTGTGGGTTGTTAGACCTATGATTGGTTGGGGAGATTGATCTTGATAGAGAAAGAGATTTGTATTTGTGATCTCTTCCTTAGGGCATGGGTTGTGAGAGTTATGATTGGTCGAGAAGATTGACCTTGAGAGAGAGAATGAAAAGTATCTCCTTGGCTAAGAGGGAGTGTTGAAAAATATGGTAGCCATGGTTAGTATTTTCATCTTAAAAAATAAATGGAAATTTGAACTTTAATTTTGCGTCCAAATCTATTAGGTTGTCTGGGCCCCTAAGTGTAAAACATAATGGACATCCCTTTGTCAATAGATTTTGCAAACTTTTTCCGTGGTGTTGAAAACCACTATAAAGTACTTTGGTTTTGTAAAGAGATTGAATTCATATTTCAGATTAAGAAGGGGATCAAATAGGAATTTATTTAAACATTTAGTACCCAATCCAAGTTACTACTATCAAATTGTTTTCACAATGCTTATGGTTGGGATGGTAGAAGCAGTGAACTTGAATGACTCCTCAAAACCCATGTACAATATGTAAAAGCTGAGATGATCCAAAAAATGAGAAAGAACTGCATTTTCTATTTTCTTGACATGGAGGCTACTTGTGATTTTACCATTGAAAATACGATATCTAAATCACTAGAAATCCAAATTGAAACCCATCAATACAAAACCTATGTTTCGAGTTGCAATTTGCACAAAAAATTTAGATTCAATACATTACAAAAATAATGGATGGTAAAAATGATCATATTGTTTAATCATCAATGTCCATGATTGTCAAAATTGAAGCTATATGCTTGAATTATCTCAGAAATCTGCCCAAAATACCCATGAAGACTGAAATTTGCCTAGAAAATCCTTGAAATCTGCCAAAAGGATCCCTGAAATCTGTTCGAAACATCTTGGAGATGGCCAACAAGTCCCGAGTCCCCGATGAAGTCCCTAGTAGTTTGGGGATGCTTCCGAAGGGTCCAAAAGTCCCCAGAACGTGGGGACATAGGGTACATGGATTTTTTTGGGGGTGGATGGGTCCCCGTACAACATGGGGTTAAAAATATACACATTTAAAAAAACATGGGACAAAATTCTTAACCATGGAGATTTACCCCCACGTTACCATGGAGATTCTTAATCTATAAATAGGCTTTGTTACAATACGATGGGTCGAGACCATGGCTTATCAATACCACATGCCCAAAAAAACATAGCTCACTTCAAATGACACTTGTTCGTATGACATTTTTTTAAATTAATCAATTTAATTAATAAGGCAAAAGGGGCTTAATTACTTTGGAGATAAATGTCAATCTTTGATTTGTATATACTACTATGAATATTCTAGAATATTGTGTGGAGGTTAAATCCCTACCATCCACTTAATAATTATTGATAATTAAATTAAAATTATGGAAGCTCTATGCTAGAATAGAGACGCCTATTGGTGTAATTATGTAAGACAAACTGAAAGTGACAATTTGACCACCGTGATGAAGATCTATGAAGAAAAAGATACACCCCTAAAGCAATCTTCACTAACATCATAGCCTTTGGAAGGCTAGAATGATCATATCAACTTGTGCAAGACCAAGTTTACCTAACTAACACCATCCATATGATTCCCCTTGCTGGATTAGGTATTGGCTTGATTAGATGCTGATGGCAAAGTCAACTATCTATATACTCTCTTCTCATGGTGATCAACCTCATGAACTTTCAAATCTATGAACCTTTGAATGCAAATCAAGGTTGCAACAATGCATTTCGCTGCTGCAGGTTTTAGATTGTGGGTTTGTGGGTGGTGAGGATATATTTATGGCAGTTTTTGTTGTCAACATCATACCTTCAAGAACAATAGTGGGGACTGTTGAAAAGTGTAACTAGGTTCGATCTTCATAATGACATGTAACTGTGACTTTTGTAAATGATGTAAAGAAGAAAATGAATTATTTTGTAATTCTTGCTTCATGGGTTATTTAGATGGTTCCCATTGAGAGCCTTAGGATTTGCCATTAAAGTCAAAGAGTCAATGTCATGTATGAAGAGCCCTTCTTGGGCATGTATCAAATGTATATGAGTCTATAAAGCCCTCCAATGATAAGCACAAAGTCCTGCTCTTCGTGTTGGCTTCGAGACAAAGTAAAAGATCATGTCGACTCTCCTAAATAAAACACACCTATTCGATGTACATGTCGGCTTATTATATAGACAAACTACTATATATACATGGCCAGGGTCCTCGCATTAGGACAATTCAGAAGTTCAGATGTCTGATATTTTCGGGAAAACTGAGGCAGTGATAAGTTCGTATGCAATCACAGGAAGGAGCTCGGATGAAGAAGGGACAACGAGGTTCTGTTTATAGCTCACCACAGTCAGCAGAGGTTCGGATCTATCTCTGAGTTTGGATGGACAGATTGCAGTAGTAAGTTTGGTAAAGTAAAGTTCGGTGCCATGTTAGCTAGACAACAATTCAAATAATGATATATATATGTGTGTGCGCGCTACAGTTTAGTGTCCTTGCGAAGATTACAGTGTAGAATAGAGCAGAGAGGGTAGACAGAATTTTGGTGATACCACAATGAGCGAGGTTTGATATCATCATGGGAAGGAGTGATCAAGGCTCGGATGGAACTAATGGTATCACGTGGAAGAAGGACACAGTAACATCATATGAAGCAAGGTCTCTGACAGCAAGGAGATCTCACAGTAAAGAAGATCTCAGTGTGAAGACAGTGATAAGATCTTGGTGATGCTTAGAAGGTTGAAGTGGAAGAGGAGTCAAGAAGAAGAGTGACTGCCAAGAGGAATTGTGTCTTGATCTTGGAGTGGCTAATGGGTCAAGGGTCTTGGTCTTGGTATTCGTCAATTGGAATCTCTATAAGAAGAATTTATGTGAGTTTCCCTCTCAAAGAGTGAGAGGTTTTGACCTTGGTTGATAGCCTACATTCTGTGTCTCTTGTCTATTTATGTGCATGCATTGGTTACTATTTGATGAAGAAGAACACTAATAATCTAACAAGAATAAGTTTCTAATCTAAAGAAGTAAAAAGGTATTCACAGGCAATGTTTAATGAAAGAGAAATCACCTAATGCTAATGCCCTAGATTTTTCAACATGGTATCAGAGCGAAGGTGACTATTAAGGAAGGACATCGAATCAAAGAGACTCAAGGATTAATTTTCAAGAATGGCATCAAAGCAAGTCGAAGGATATCAAAGCAAAAGTTCATAGATCTGCAAATCAAGGCATCTAGAATTCAACACCAACAAAAGTGTTGGATCCTATAAAAGACCACAAAGACCCTCATCAAGTTGAAGAGATCTACAAAGCAAGGTAGCCCAAAGTATCGACGTCCAAGAGAAGCACTTTAAGGATGAAGATCACATCATCTTGGTGAAAGGCGAAACCCTAGAAGCATTTCTGATCTGCACTCACTCACCACCGAGAAAGTTGAAGTAGCTTGAAGGTTGTTCATCCATAAAAGGCTAGATCGAAAAGCATTATCATAAGAAGGGAAATCTTCTCTTTATTGGAGCAAGGATTTCGTTTGGACGAAGATCATTCAAAAGGAGGCAGTCTCCCTTCGTTGAAGCAAGGACCTCCTTATCCTTAAAGAGGATCATCCGAGAAGCATCAAGTCATCTTCATCAATCATCATCAACAAAGGAATCAAGCTGAAGATTTCATCTTCACTTAAACATGTAAGTATTTTTTATTCTATAATCTAAATCGGATAAAATGACTTCGTTCTGCAAGGAGATCTATAAGCTTGTTGGGTCATAGAACTTCCTTGCATGGAAAAGGAGGATAAACATAGTCCTCAAAGAAAGTGAAGTCATTTCAATGGAAAAGTCTCCAAACCATCCAAAGGTCACGTGTTATCTAAATACATGGAAAGGATCAAGGGATCCTTATGAAATTAGTTAAAGGTCCCTTCACTCCCATATAGCAGGTTTGGAGATATCAAAGGAGATATATGATAAGGTGGTAAAATTATTCTTGAAGATACCATAAAGAAGGTCACATCACTTAGATCTTATCTACACAAATTGACGATATCAAAGGATAAAAGGTTATCTTCATAAGATCTCATTTACAAGATCTAGGAGAGATAATCTTCATTGTTCTAAACTGCACTAACTGATGAACAAGGTAACAAATGTCTTATGAGGATAAGAAGGCTATCCCATTCATCAACTTGTGGTTTCTATGCAAGATAGAAGAAGACTGGTTGAGGACAAGAAGTATTCAAACATTTTTCGAAAGGAAAGAAGAACATAACTAAGATTCAATGCTAGAGCATTACAGGAAAGATTGTCCTAAGTTAAAGAAGGGCAATAACAAGGAAGATAGAGAAGAAGTCGATTTCACAGAAGAAGTGGAGGAAGCTAAAAGAAGGAAGTCCAAAGAAGAGGTAAAACATTAGAAGTAAGAGCTAGTGACATCACCATAGGAAACATGAAGGATGTCTGATAGTCAACTATGAAGGATATAGTGCTTGAGAACCTCATTTAAAACTTAGGGAAAGGAAGAAGTCATCCATGACAAGGCTCATCGTTCATCAAAATGTAACATCTATTGGACAAGGATATGCAAGATCCTCAAGATTCACAGATGGAATCTTCATCGGAGGGTTCACCAATTTAGAGTGGAAGCAAGTGTTTCATCAGGAACTCCAACTTGTGGAATTCATGGGATGATGGTATGATGACATAAGAGATGAAGCAGGTCAAGGGGTTGAAGCTCTTTTCTTTCAAGGAAGCTGTTGAAAGAAGCCTAGATGACCTAAAGGTAAATGAGGTATGTATGCTTGTATTCAATATTATAAAGTCTTGTTGTATGGTTGTGGGTAACATGGATCAGTGCTCGATCTTGAGAAACATGATCAAAGGAAAGGAATCTCCTCATATGAAAGGCTGTTGGAAGGCATGATAAAATCAACATAATATGTCCTCATATGAAGTATGGGATGGCTGACTACAATTGTGGAACTCTGATTGGAAGCTCTTGAGAATGAAATGAAATGTGTGAAGAAAGGAAGAGATCGTGAGATATGCAACCATGGTAAAGGCAATCAACATCCGAAAGACCAAGAAGATTTGACTAGGAATCTCCTGGAAAGATATGAAGACAGATGGAAGTCTGAAAAAGATGGAGACCCTTGACAATGGATATCTTTGGGAAATATGTCAACACGTATGCAGGATGTTGATGCACATTGGAATATGTCACGATGAAAGACCATCACAAAGGTAATTTTGATTGAAGTGTTCATTTCTTATTGAACAAATATCTGGATGGGTATATGTAGGTCTGCCAAAGGAAGCAACATGACATAAAGCAAGGCCAGATGAAGAATAATGGATCACTTTTTGATGAAAGGAATAATGACATGACGAACCCATGGGTGAAAGTGATGGATGGTCTGTACCCTATGAAGAAGCCACAAAAGATGAAGACTCCTTGACAAAGAAATTCATGACGTCGAAGGAAGGAGAGCTCTTCAAGCAACTGGTTGAGGAGCTATTGTAGGTCCCTAATTAAGAGGGAGCCTGTAAACAAGTTTCTTACTTGGAAGAAACTTGGAAATTCCTGAGCCAAGAGGGAGCTTAGGAATTGATATGTTCTCCCTGATTGAGAGGGAGAGATAGACACATCATTCTGGTCTTCACGTAAGAAGACAAAATGGAGGATTGGGTAAACATTTGGCATCCGATGCTCTTTGAGGATGAGATAGGGCATCCAAAGATAAGAGTAGTCGTAGTGGACCATTATTCTTAGAGGATTGGCTACCCAAGATAAGAATTGTCAGGACCTGCGGTTCGTGCGACGAGCAGGGCGACTCCACCATGCGAAGTGCGTGCGAAACATGAAACGAAATGAACGTTGGGCAAGTTTATAAGGTGTTGGGCGAGTTGAGGGGGCTGTCCCATGAGTTGGGCGGGCCGACCATCCTCCGGGCGAGACAACACATTATGAACGAGTCGGCCGGGCGTTTGGTGTGGGTCGGCCGGGTGACACAACTCGCCACCCGCCCGTATATATTGGAGGGTGTTTGGAGGCAAACAACCATCAAGCAATTGATCAACAAGTTCGAACAAGGAGTTTTGAAGTGCGTGGATGAGCTCGCACGACGAGCGGAACTCGGGTGAGAACTCGTTCAGAAAAGTCGTTCGGACAGTCGTTCGGGAAATCGTTCGGACGGTCGTTCGGGAAACTCGTTCGGACAATCGTTCAGGAAAGTCGTTTGGGAAACTCGTTCAGATAGTCGTTCAGAAAACTCGTTCAAACAGTCGTTCGGAAAAGTCCTTCAGAAAAGTTGTTCAGAAAAGTCGTTTAGGCAGGTCGTTCAGACAGTCGTTCGGGCAGGTTTTTCGGACAGTCGTTCGGGCAGGTCGTTCAGGCAGGTTGTTTGGACAGTCGTTCGGGTAGGTCGTTCAGGCAGGTCGTTCGGACAGTCATTCGGGCAGGTCGTTCAGGCAGGTCGTTCGAACAATCGTTCGGGCAGGTTGTTCGAGCGACCCGGGCGAGGTCGTGTGGCGACCCAGGTGAGGTTGTTCGGGTGACCTGGGCGAGGTCGTGTGGCAACCCGGGTGAGGTCGTTCAGGCGAACCGGGTGAAGTTGTGTGGCGACCTGGGTGAAGTCGTGCAACGACTTGGGCGAAGTTGAACGGGTGGACATGCGGACAGGCGGCCGGGTGAGGGCGCGCCATGCATGATGAAACGATGAAGTGTTGAGATTGTGAACGGAGGTGTGTTTCGGTTGGAGGCGCCCGTGTGTGGTGACTTGGAGGCGCGCCCGAGTTGGGCAAACGACACGATCGTGCGACGAGGTGAACGAAGAGTTGGTGAGTCGTGCGGTGACCGTGCGGAGGTGTCGACGAGCTGGGCAACCGAGTTTGCCGAAGTTGTGAAAAATTGGCTAAGTGTAAATTTGGGGTTTCCCAAGATTTAACTTGTGCATTGTAAAAACGAAAGATTGTATAATATATTGTTGGGTAGACTCATATTGCAGGGAGTTGCCCCTTTCTTTATACTGTTGCATTTCTTTTATATAGAACGCTGTGGATAATGAATGTGTATGGGTGTTCATTGGTATATAGGATAACATAATAATACTTGGTTGAGAATCACAAACTAAGTAGGAGAAAGTGAATTAGGCGTAGTCCATGTGCACGAGTATTGTTAAAAAGAAAGTGTTTGGTGGTTCCGCACCTCGCCGGCACGGTTGAAAGACCACCGCCACCGTAGGCTTGGGGGCGTGACAAGAATAGTCCAATGGAAGGTCATACTCGGTGAACACCCGGGTGGAGTATGTACCTTGAGAGACAATGATTATGGTGTCTATGAATCATTGGTCTCGCCATTTACTGTGCTATGATCATGTGGATAGAGTTGTTAGTCAAGGCCTTGCTATGTGACAACGCTGGTTGATATGATGCTATACAAATGGGTTACCAATTCGACTCTTCTTATGAGAAATTCTTCAGATTGAGAATGACCAAGTACCATTATGAATACCTCCCTAGTTAAGAGGGAATGTTGAAAAGTGTAACTAGGTTTAGTCTTCATAATGACATATAATTGTGACTTTTGTAAATGATGTAAAGAAGAAAATAAAATTATTTTGTAATGCTTGCTTCATGGGTTTCATGAGCAAAATATTTTATTTAGATGGCTCCCATTGAAAGCCTTAGGATTTGTCATTAAAGTCAAGGAGTCAATGTCATGTATGAAGAGCCCTTCTTGGGCATGTGTCAAATGTATATGAGTCTATAAAGCACTCCAACGACAAGCACAAAGTCCTCTTCATGTCGACCTCCTGATGAAGTAAAAGATCATGTCGGCTCTTCTAAATAAAGACACACGTATTCGATGCACATGTTGGCTTATTATATAGACAAACTACTATATATACTTGGCTAGGGTCCTTGCATTAGGATAGTTCATAAGTTTGGATGTCTCAGATTTTCAGGAAAATAGAGGTAGTGATAAGTTCGTATGCAATCACAGGAAGGAGCTTGGATGAAGGGACTGTGGGGTTCTGTTTCTAGCTAACCACAGTCAACAGAGGTTCGGATCTATCTTTGAGTTTGGATGGATAGATTGTAGTAGTAAGTCTGGTAAAGTACAATTCAATGTGCATATATATATATATATATATATATCATGGTTCGAACTGTTGTCTAGGTGACATGACACTGAATTGTACTTTACCAGACTTACTACTGCAATATATATGCTACAGTTCAGTGTATTTACAAAGATTATAGTGCGGAATAGAGCAAGGAGGGTAGACAGAATTTCGGTGATACCACAGTGAGCAAGGTTTGATATGATCATAGGAAGGAGTGATCAAGGCTCTGAAGGAACTAATGGTATCACATGGAAGGACACGGTGATGTCATATGAAGCAAGGTCTTTGACAACAAGGAGATCTCATAGTAAAGAAGTTCTTTGTGTGAAGACAATGATAAGATCTCGGTGATGCTAAGAAGGTCGAAGTGGAAGAGGAGACAAGAAGAAGAGTGACTATCAAGAGGACTTGTCTCTTGGTCTTGGACTGGGTAATAGATCAAGGGTCTTGGTCTTGGTATTTGTCAATTGGAATCGCTATAAGAAGAATTTGTGCAGGTTTTCCTCTCAAAGAGTGAGAGGTTTTGGCCTTGGCTGATAGCCTACATTCTGTGTCTCTTGTCTATTTATGTGCATGTATTGGTTGTCACTGTTTGATGAAGAAGAGCACTAATAATCTAACAAGAAGAAGATTCTAATCTAAAGAAGTAAAAAGGTATTCACAAGCAGTCTCTAAGGAAAGAGAAATCATGTAATGCTAATGCCCTAGATTTCTCAACAGGGACAAGAGGTGCATATGGTATAAGGAAAGCATCTAAAGAAACCGACCAAATAGTTGGGGAGAATCTGGAGAAATGATGGGCTCTCACTATAGAATCTTGGGTTTTATATATGTGGGGAAGACTGGTTTTAAGATTGGCCATGTATTTCTCATTAAACACTGATCAAATTGAATCGTATGGGATTGGTGTGGGTGAGAAGGGACATGGTCGAATCAAGGATTGTTTAGAGGGGTATTGCATAATCTTAAAGGAGAGGAAATAGTGGATACTTGGAGATCAAGAATATTTGAAGCAAAGAACTCATTGGCAACCACATAATCTACCACATTGACTCCTGAAATGAAAGGAAAATAGTTTTACTTACTAGAACAATGGAAGTGCTTAATGCCATTGAGGATGGCCATCCATGTGATTCCCCTAGCTTGATTAGTTGTCTTTCTTAGATGTTGATGACAAAGTCAACAATCTATGTAGCTTCTTCTCATGTGATCAAGCTCATGAATCTTCGAAGGGTTTCAATTCAAATCATGGTTGGAACATTGCAATTCATTGGTACATGTTTTGAAGTCACCTAGAAGGACATCAACTAAAGCAGAGTACTTTATGGGTTAGGGTGCAAGTTTACAAAAGTGGAGTTGTGATCCACATATCTAGCATGTGGAGAATAGGTAGAGGGAAGTAGCATGGTGCAATGAAGAGCTTCTTTAGAGGTGCTTTACTCTCCAAAGAAGTCCATAAGAACCTAGTGAACATATCAGAACCTTCTAGTCATATAGAAGGGTACAATTGTTCTCGTAATAAACAACTCCATATGAGCTTTTGAATCTATGACAACTCGGGCATATGTATTGAAATTGAAGAATAGCTTTTGAAATTGGGTAGCGGTTTGTCTTTGGTTTTGTGATTTCTATGAGAAAGATGACGCTAATTCCATGAATCACATCCTTGAAGGACAATAGGGAGAAAAGAGCAAGCCGCCACAATTCCATACTCCAATTGAGATGCTAGACCATGGTTATGTGCTATAGCATTGAGAGGTGGATAGAATGTGTCATGGCTTATACCTGTTGAAGATGTAACTAGATTCGGTTTTCATAATTATCATTGTACTTGTATCAATGTATATATCTTGCAAAAGCAAAAGCAAAATAAAATTATTTATTTTTCAAGCATGGGTTTCATGCTCAAGTCAAATTTTATTTTAGTAAAGCATGTTTGTCATGCATCTAGGGTTTTGAGTCAATAAGAGTATTTGTCATGAGCCATAACTTCCATTTGGACTATTTGTAATTGAAAGAAAATTATATTTTTGAAGTCAAAAATGTCAAGTTGTTCCCTCGAGACCAAGTCGACCTACCCAAAGGATTATTTAATTTTTAAGCATGTTTTTCATGCTCAAGTCAAATTTTATTTTAGTAAAGCATGTTCTTCATGCATCTAGGGTTTTGAGTCAATAAGAGTATTTGTCATGAGTCATAAGTTCCATTTGGACTATTTGTAATTGAAAGAAAATTATATTTTTGAAGTCAAAAGTGTCAAGTTGTTCCCTCGAGACTAAGTCGGCCTACCCGAAGGATGTGACCCTCCGCATGGACAAACAAGTATATATTGGCATAAATGTTCCACCATTTGTTAAGCAATTCATTGAAGTCCTGTAGCAAGAAATGTGAGTTCCTCTGAGGCAAAAGGATGCAAGTTTCTTCTAAGGAAATGATGCAAGTTTCTTTGTGAAAAGAATAAGAGTATTCTTTGTGAAAAAGGATGCAAATTTCTCTATAAAAAGAATATGAATTCTTCAATTACATATGAAAGTTTCTGAGATTGAAAAGATGCGAATTTCAGAGGTTAAAAGTTGAAAAGATGCAAAATCCCTGAGGTTAAAGTTCTGAAGAAGATGTGAGTTTTCTGAAGGAATGAGCCTATACTTTTGTGGAGCAATACAAGCTAAAATAAAGATCTGTTTTTGAAGTTGTGAGGATTCTCTAGTGGACATAATCATGGTATCTAGTGGATGAAATGGAAGGCTGACTTGAGTCTTGTGAGAGGTCCTGGTCTTGGTATTTGGGTCTTGGATATCTCACTTTGATTTGATTCTATAAAAAGAGGAGTTTTTAGGTTTTCCCCCTTATGGGTTTTTGGCCCTAGATTGGAGAGCATACATCTTGTGTTCATTGTTTATTGTGATCTTCATGTTTATGTTTTTGGTAGTTGTTTGATGAAGAAGAACATAATAATATAATAAGAAACCAACAATATTCACAAGCAACTATCAAGTAAAAACAAATCTAATCTAATTTACTGCTCGACTGATTTCTCAACAATACCAGCCTGGCAGAGGCGAGTCTTTAATCAATGCTCAACGATTTGAGATCGCAACCCATTTTCCTTATTTTTTTGCCTCCATTATCTTACTACTATTGCTTTGTCTTCCTGTTGGAGTTTGGTTATATCTTCATCCAATTAGATTTTGTTCAACCATTTGTATAGTTTTTTCTTTGATTTTAAAACCTCTAACCTCCCTTCTGTTGTGCAGAAATGAATAATTAGTGAGTCATATTGGTTGTACCAAGTTTTATCCACTAAGATAGCAACCAACCCCAAATCACGTTTGAGAATATTAACCACTTATTGTACAACATTGCTTGAAGGTTGTGCCTCTAACATGAAGGTTGAGAAACTTGAGAGATTTAATTTGCCCTTTCCCTTTTTTCTTCAACTTTTTCTTAAATGACAGCATCCAACCGGGAGTGCTGGGGTGAATTGGAAATTTTAGAGCCTTTAGATCCTTTTGTTGATTTGGGGTAGCATCGGATGTGCTCTAGCCATGAAATTTGGTGGAGAGGTTAGGGCACATGAGATCTCCAATACCCAAAGAGGGTTTGGGCAGATTCCAAATAGTTCAGGAGATATTAAAATAATTAATATTTTTAATGGAGTCCCTAAGTCTAAACTTAGGGAAAATAAAATATTAATGTGTATTAATTATGAAACTGTGTTAGAATGGTCCAAAAGACATGGATCAAGCCAGATCTAATCTTAGTCATTGATTAGGGACTTAATCTCAACCGTTGATATGTTAATAGGAAAAGTATAAGAGGAGGCTTGAGGGTCACTTGGAGATACTCCAGAGTGATTAGTCATTTTATTCTCTAGAGCGGGGTTTGCTAAGAGAGGTAGAATCAGTGACCGAGAGAGCAACTGAGGGGCATTGAGTACAGAGAAACAGAGAAGGCAGAGAGTGTGTTGGGAGAGCAGTGTAGCAACCAAGGAGAGTGACACAGAGCCAGCAAGGGCTCACGCAGGGCCATGTAGAGGCAGCCAAGTGTTGCGCAAAGCACCAGAGGGGCTAGCACAGCTGACGCAGAGGCTCCCAGAGCTGACGCAGTGCCTCCTGGGGCTGATGCAGGCCTAGAAAGGTTGACACAGGGCCAACGTGAGATAGAGAGGGGCTGACACAGTCCAATTTGGGCAGACGCTGGGGTTGCAGGAGCAGTTTTGTGTTGAGGAGCTGCTGGAAGGATTTTCCAGGGTTTCAGCGAGGAGATTTCTCTCAAACTGTGAGGTATAGCTGCTAAGGAAATTCTCTGTTGGGTAGGCCTGTTTCGACACCCAGATTGTACTCTGATATTGCTTAATAAGAAAACCCTCAGATAGCTGCACCGATTTTCCCGCATTGGGTATTTCCGGGGACATTGGTCCAAAAATAATGGTGTCGTGTGGTGTGTATGTTCTTGTTTCTTTTAGTTGTTGATCTGTAATATGTTGAGCATGCACTAGTGTTTATTTTCAGTATTTACTTTGTAAATAACTTGTTAAAGAAAAATAACAAGTAGGTAGGAATAAATTAGAAAAAGTGCATGAAGGGTTTCTAAGCTAAGTAAACTTAGAAACCTCAACATGGTATTAGGGGTGGTTGCAGATCACGGGAGCACTGAGGACATCAGCCGAGCAAAGCAATAACAGTAAAAAAACAGTTGTCCTGAGGTGACAAAAGTTGTTTCTAGCAGAGTAGCAACGAGGGAAGGGTGACGTAGTGCCTGCGTCATCAAGGGTGAGCCGGGAAGAGGCAGCGCAAAGGCTAAGGAAGGTAAAGGGAGCCTCACACATAGCCACGCAAAAGCTGGGAGGGCTGACGCAGTTGGCTGAGGAGGCCGGGTTGCTGATGCCGGGATTGCGCAGAGCCCAGGAGCTCTCACCTTCAGGTTGTTGGGGTTTAGAAGGCTGTGGGAATATTACAGAGTGGAGTTGGTGAGGTACTGTAATCAGAACAGTACCTGACAGAGCAAGGCCAAGAGGAGGGAGTTGCTACCGATGGTTTCTAGCCGAGGAACTCGGATTAGTGGTGCAGTTGCACAAGACAATTAGAGTAGGGGGCATCTCGACAGTGGCAGAAGGATTTTCAGGAGGGAAATCAGGACTCAGAGGGAGTCCAAAAGAGAACTTCCAGACGGGAAGTAGAGACTTAGAGGAGTTGAACAAAGAACTTCCAGGAGGGAAGTAGAAGAGCATCATGGCACTACTCGGAGTAAGAGACTAGGATAGACTGGACGGAGCGTCGAACTTCACAATCTGGAAGGCCCAAATCTTATCCATACTTGACAGAAATCATGTCAAGAACTTCACCTTGAAGGTTATTGCTATCCCAGTCGATCACAATGATAATGACAAGTACGAGGAGGCAATGGCGAGGGCCAAGAGCATCAACCTTGATGGGGTCAAGGACCATGTAGTACCACACATTGCTGAGAAGGAAACAACATATGAGATGTGGGAGGCCCTCAAGAAACTGTACCAACATAATTCTGTGCAGAGAAGAATGTTACTTGAGAACCAGATGAGCTCATATCAAATGAAGAAGGGAGAACCGATTGACACCTTCCTCGGAGGACTGAATGAGATCCGCAATCAGTTCACTGCTATAGAAGCCACGCCAGATCAGGAGTTGATGGTAAGGACAAACCTAAATGTTGCCCCATAACACAGGGAGGTATTTGTCCAGAGTATACTGGGCAGAGGGACACTCCCACCTTGGGATGAGATGTGGGCGACTCTTCGCTAGGAAGAGATCAGATGGCAGTCGAAGACAGGTAGCAGCAGTAAGGGGATTAAAGTCAAGTAGGAGGAGGAAGATGTTGCCCTAGCATTTGAGGGAAAGCAAGAAAAGAGGAAGAAGAAGGATCTCTCCAAGATCAAGTGTTTCCACTCTGGGGAGCTGGGTCATTATGCGACCCAGTGTCCAAGGAAGAAGAGTAAGGGAGAGTCCTCCGAGATGAAGGCAGCGCCAACAAGGGCAGAGAAGGAAGTTTTGACAGATGGTGACTATGCCATGAGTGCACATGCACCACTTGAGCGGAAGTGGGGAGACATCGAGTTATAGTCAGGCGGACTATAGGCGATGAGGGGCATGATCCTCGAGGTACCTAGTCTCTTGGATTAGACCTTGCTACGGGAGCCACGGAGATGAGTAGCAGGACTGGCTGATGTGGGTAGAGATGGATGCGTATGGAGTGACAGAGAGAGCTATAGTGCGAGAGTCCCGAGACAGTGCGAGGCTAGCAGGATGCAGTAGTGCGAGAGGCACAGGAGTGTTGCACCAGTGCAGGATGGCACAGAGAGGTGTGCAACTGTGCGATATGCAGGGAGTTGTTGCAATAGCACAGAGGTCAGAGAGGGAGCACTTGTCAGCGACAGAGGCAGCTTCAGCATTAGGAATGTCTCTAGCCCAACAGAGAGGTTAGATTTGGGAGATCAATTACTTACTTCTTAGTAACTGAGTTCTAGTGCAGCAGTGGGCAACACGAAGCAACATGATGAGAGGAGGTGCAGTGCAGATGCAGTGCTGGCAGAAAGGACCAGCAACATCATAGATTAAGAGGGAGTTGTCGTACAGATGCAACAACGGTAGTGGCAGAACCATGGGCAACAGTACAAGATGCAACAGTGCAGAGGATGTTGGGCAAGGAGGCCTAGCATTAGCACAGGGGCCGATGCCAGATGATTAGAGTAATAATCAGTGAGGAGTATTACTAGAGCACAGTCCTCGCTAAGAGGGAGTGTTGATTTGGGGTAGCATCGGATGTGCTCTAGCCACGAAATTTGGTGGAGATATTATGGCACATGAGATCTCCAATACCCAGAAAGGGTTTGGGCAAATTCTAAACAATTCAAGAGATATTAAAATAATTAATATTTTTAATGGACTCCCCAAGTCTAAACTTAGGGAAAATAAAATATTAACGTGTATTATGAAACTGTGTTAGAATGGTCCAAAAGACATGGATCAAGGCAGATCTAATCTTAGCCTTTGATTAGGGACTAAAAATCTCGGCCGTTGATATGTCAATAGGAAAAATATAAGAGGAGGTTTGAGGGTCACTTGGAGATACACTAGAGTGATCAGTGATTCTATTCTCTAGAGCGGGGTTTTCTAAGAGAGGTAGAATCAGTGATCAGGAGAGCAGTTCAGGGGCATTGAGTACAGAGAAACAGAGAAGGTAGAGAATGTGTCGGGAGAGCAGCGCAACAGCCAAGGAGAGTGACGTAGATCCAATAAGGGCTCATGTAGGGCCACGCAGAGGCAACCAAGTGTTGCGCAAAGCACTAGAGGGGCTAGTGCAACTGACGCAGAGGCTCCCAGAGCTGACGCGGGGCCTCCTGGGGCTGACACAGGCCTAGAAAGGCTGACACATGGCTAGCGTGAGACAGAGAGAAGTTGACGCAGTCCAGTTTGGGTAGACGCTGGGGTTGTAGGAGCAGTTTTGTGTTGAGGAGCTGTCGGAAGGATTTTCTGGGGTTTCAGCCAGAAGATTCCTCTCAAACTGTGAGGTATAGTTGCTAAGGAAATTCTTTGTTGGGTAGGCCAGTTTTGGCACCCAGATTCTACTATGATATTTATTATTGCTTAATAAGAAAACCCTCAGATAGCTGCACCGGTTTTCTCACATTGGGTTTTTCCAGGGACATTGGTCCAAAAATAATGGTGTCATGTGGTGTGTTTGTTCTTGTTTCTTTTAGTTGCTGATCTGTAATATGTTGAGCATGCACTGGTGTTATTTTAGTATTTACTTTGTAAATAACTTGTTAAAGAAAAATAACAAGTAGGTAGGAATAAATCAGAAAAAGTGCATGAAGGGTTTCTAAGCTAAGTAAACTTAGAAACTTCAACACCTTTGACTACTTGGACCCATGAAACTGTGCTTATTGATTCAATTTTGGTTGTAAAGTCCTTCTGTTTCCTTTTGTTAGAAACCAAGTTTGCTCAAAGGGAAACTATCTCTTCTTGGTTGTTGACTTCGTTGAAAAAGGATGCTGAGTTTGGAAAGCAGATTCCAATTTTATAATCTATGCAGTTTGATCATAGATTTTTTTTGGTGTAACTTGATGAGGACTTCCAATTCATTCATAGTTGCAATTAACAAAATGCAATTTGAAGGCTTCCAACTAATCTTCCAGAGAAGCCATTCTGTCTGACATCTTCCTTTTTTAGATCGAGGGCATGGTTTTTATAAATTCTCCTCCTGGTCAGTTTTTAACTTTGTCCTGTGGACCATTGATAAAGGGGACTCAGACCTCAGTAATATCTGTATATGTTACACAACATTATCCAAAGTAGAAAGGATCAATCAATTCCTTTCTTTAAACTTGAATTATTCAACTTAACAACTTATTAGCGAGGGCAAACCACAACACCAACTGATCACTGCAAATAGCTTGCCCAAGTATTACCTTTAGCGTTGTTCAAGTAAATGCCATTGGTGCTTGGTATATAAGCTTGATCAGTGTCTTGGATACTTAGGTAATAGTAGTGGATGTAATTTAGAAATATACTTTTGCAATCGTATTGGTACCCATTCTTCCATTGTCATTACTAACTGACATAGAGATAGAATGGGCTTTGTTGTTGTGGTGGTGGTGGAGGGAAGATGGAGGAAGAGGGTCAGGAATGTGATCGCTTGTTTCTTTGCACTTTTTCTTCTGCTATAGCATCTCTTTGCAAATGTTTATGTTCCTTTATTGGGGTGGTGGAGGTGGAGGTGGAGGGAAGATGGAGAGAAGTGGGTGAGTGTGAGCTGTTGTCTCTTTGCACTTTGACTTCTCCTACCAGCCTAGATTCATCTAACATCATATCTATCATGTGTTGAGAGGGATCAAAATTATCAAATCCCTCGAGGAGCCAACATTCCTTTTGGAGTGTAGAATATTATTAATTAATTAACAATTAAATTATTATAATTAATATTATAAATTAATATTTATATTAATTAATTATAAAATTACATTAATATTTAATTTAATTAATGTTATTAATAACTTTAATAATGTCACTTAATTAATTTATTATTATTTTCTTAATTAATGTTATTAATAATTAACAACATTGATATTATTTTAAACTATATGATAATGTTATCTAATCAATTAATAACATTTGAAGATCATATTCTAGCCTAAGATCCATAATAACTTTGGATATTAATACTAAAAAAGATAAAAATAAAAATACTTGTTTTTAAAGATTAAAATAATGTAAATTTCAAATGGTTAATTATGGAAAATAAATTATTAAAAATTAAATAATGATTTTAAATTTATTTTCATAATCTATAATCACTAAATGCTTATTTCAAATGGTAAATAATTCAATTTGTTTCGAGCTAGGTTGTTTTCTTATTGCGCTGAGAGGTGCATTTTACAACCTAGTATGAGGGCGATTTGTGATTCTGTCTATATGCTCAATGTGGAGTTGACATGTGTTATTTTAAAAAAAGCCTCTAAATAAAAAATATTGTCGACTATAATAAAAACATATGTGGATATACATATTTGGTTAGATTTAATTAAAAGCATTATAAAACATTAATCATCCCACTCTTTTCGTGCTAGCTTGATTGAAGAAGAAGATTATAACCTAGTTTGAAAATGTGGTAAAAATATTTCATTTTCACTCAAAACCATAACTACAATATTTAGATGTTTGTATTTTATATAACTCTAGGAAATAAGGTAATTAAAAGTTAAAAAAAATCTTATATTTTCCTTGTAAATATTTCATTATAAACTTTTTGTTGAAATGGGTAACTAGGTTTGGTCTTCATAAATATGAAATGTACTCTTGATTCTTGAATATTGTAAAAAGAAAAAAAATAAATTATTATTATTATTTTTTGTAGCATGAGTTTCATGCTCAAGGTTAATTTATTTGTAGGTTAAGCACCCATTGAGTGCTTTTAGGGTTTGTCATAGAGTCAACAATTCAATTGAGTCATTGTCATATGTGAAAGACCCAATTGAGCACTTTGTATCTTGTAAAAAAGAATTTATGTAAGTCAATTTGAATCATACAGACCATCCAAGAACAAGTCGGCCTCGCTGTAACAAGTTGGCCTTCAAGGGATGACAAGTCGACCTCATTAGGGCTATTTGACCACCATGAGAAGCCTATATATAAGAGAGCCATCGACCTCATTTTGGAGGAGAGACACACACTCAAGTTCGATCACAAGAAGAGAAGGAACAAGAGCCTAATAACCAACGAAGAAGAGAAGAACAAAAGAAAGAGAAGTCAAAGCTTTTTGGAGATTGATTTTGGGTTGCATCATCTCAGACGTGCGAAGATTAGGGCATCATTATTGCTGCTGAGTCAAATTGTAGACTCCTCAAAAGAAGTCAAAGTTTGGAAGCAAATAAATCAAGGAAAGACACCGAGTACCTTAGGAGAGGATCAAGCCTAGCGTAGAAGGAGAAGACTTAACTTTACCGTAAAGACAGTCACACGTGCAAAGTTGTGTTGAGAAATCTAGGGCATAGCAATTAAGTGATTTCTCCTTCACACTAGTCAAGCTTCTGCTTCTTCCTTCTTTTTGGCTACCCTTCAACTTCGGCTTCCTAGGCGTTCTTTGCATAAGGACACTTTCTAGCTTGCCTCGACTTACTCTTTAGACTTGTTCTTCTTCCAATTCAACTATCTAAGAGGATTGTAATTTCTCTCGACCTTAATGCAACAAATGACCTCCTTCTACACATATGTGATAACAGAATTACCCTAAAGCAGATCCAAGAAAATGAAGCTAAGAGCTTCTCTTTTCTTCCTTCTCCCCTCGCTGATAATTAAGCTTCCTTCACACTATTTTTACTTCAGACTTGACCGAATTACTGTTCTTCAATTTCTCTCCGAAATGGGATCCGAACTGGGCTATTTATAGTTGTTTTCTCATGTATATAAGTTGACATGACATCAAGTTGAACTGACATGTCAGTTGGAAAGATGATTAATTCCATTTGAAGCCGACTTGAAGAGGGATGCCTTGTGCTTGTCTTGGAGGGCTACTTAACACTTCTATTGACTCATACATAAATGTAATATGCCCAAGAAGGGTCCTTCATACATGACATAGACTCAAATTGACTTTATGACCAATCCTAAGGACTCACAATTGGAGTCATACTAAAAATAAAATTCCTTGCTCATGAAACGCATGAGACAAGTATTACAATAATTATTTAATTTATTTTTCTTCTTTTCATTAATTACATAAAAACATAATTGCACATGTCATTATGAAGACTGAACCTAGTTACTTTTCAACACTCTCTCTTAACTAGGGAGGTATTCATAATGGTACTTGGTCATTCTCAATTTGAAGAAATTATCATAAGAATAGTCGAATTGGTAACCCATCTGTATATCATCATATCAACCATCATTGTCACATAACAAGGCCTTTACTAACAACTGTATCTCTCCATGAGATCCGAGCACAATGATGGCGAGACCAAATAGACACCCTCATCATTGTCTCTCTCAGAACATACCCCACGCAGATTTTCAAGGTGTGTTCCACTAGGACTATTCTTATCTTGGATTCCTAGTCCTCAAAGAATATTGATCCTTAACAACTACTCTTATCTTAGATGCCTTAATACATCCTCAAAGAGCATCGGATGCCAAATGCTTACCCAATTCTCCATTCTATCTTCCCAAGTGAAGACAAGAATGATGTGTCTTTCTCTCCCTCTTAATTAGGGAGGACATAAGTATTCCAATAAAGAAATGTACTCATTCCTATGGAAGGAATGTACCTAAGCTCCCTCTTGGCTTTAGGAATTTCCAAGTTTCTTCCAAGTAAGAAACTTGTTTCCAGGCTCCTTAATTAGGGACCTACAACATCTCCTCGGTGGAGATAATGGGACAACCATTTGCTTGAAGAACTCCTCTTCACGATGTCATGAATTTCTTTTCATTATCTAGGAGTCTTCATGTTTGGGACTTCTACATATGGCATTGACCATTCATCACTTTCATCCATGTGTCAACCATCTCATCATCGAAAAGTGATCCGTCATTGCATATTTGGCCTTCCTTCATGCCATGTTTACTTAAGGATCTTTCATCCTACTACATGTGCATCGGTGGTGGAAGATATCCATAGATCTTCCCTTAGCAGGCCTACATAAACTCATCCAAATATTCAAAAATAAAGAAATGAACATTAAAATCAACATTACCTTTGTGATGGTCTTTAATTGTGACATCTTTTAGTTTGCATCAACATCCTGCATACATATTGACACATCTCCCCAAATATATATTGTCAAGTGTCTCTTTCTTTTTCAGACTCCATCAGAGTCTTCATATATTCCATCGAGATATCCTAGTCAAGTCTTCTTGGTCTTACGGATGTTGATTGCCTTTACCATGGTTGCATATTGCATGATCTCTTCCTTCCTTCACACATTGCATTCCCATGAGCTTCCAATCAAAGTTCCTCAATTGTAGTCAACCACCTCATACTTCATATGAGGACATATTATGTTGATTTCATGATTGTGACCCATTCATTTGTGCATCCCTTTGAGGGAGGAGGTCCTTTCCTTTGATCGTGCTCTTAAGATAGAGCATTGGTTCATGATACCTGCAACCATATGGCATGACTTCCATAATATCAAATGTCAGCATACATACCTCCTTTTTCCTTTGGGTCATTCAGACTTCTTGCTACAACTTACTTGATTGAAAGAGCTTCAATCCCTTGATCTGCTTCATTTTGATGTCATCACATCATCATCTCATGAATTCCACAAGTTTGGAGTTCTTAATGAAACACTTGTTTCTCCTCATGATTGGTGAACCTTTCAATGAGGATCTAAAGTATTCTCGTTAGTAGATGTTTCCTTTTGACAGATGTATGATGACCCTTGAACTAGATGACCTTTCCACTTATGTTTCCAATGAGATTCCCAAGAGCTATATCCTTGACTTCCATAGATTCTAACCATCTTTCATGCTTCTCTATGATGATTTCCTAAGCTTTAGCTTCCAATGCTCCTATGATGCCTTGATGCATCTTATTTAGTGAATAATGATAGTCATATCTTACAATAGAAGACTTATGAACTTGAGAAGAACTTAGGTGAGGAGGACTATCTCAGTAATAGAGATCTCTTACTTCCTCTTTCTTGGAGTTCTTCTTTTTGTCTTCGTCTACTTCTTTGGCGATATAGGCTTCTTGTCTTTCTCTTTTGTTGTCCTTCTTGACCTTAGGACATGTTACTCTTGTCACACTAATCCTGACTCTCTCCGTTTAAGCTATCTCCTAGGTTAGCTAAGGGGGTTGGTCCCTAATGAAAAGTTAAGTTAAAAGTGATACGAGGTTCTAGGAGAGTTGTTAGAGTTAAATAGATTATTTTGTAAGATTTATAAGCAAAAAAATGATATGAGCAATAATCATCAATACATAAGATAAGCATGAAATATATAAACAACCAGTGCCTTCAGAGTATTGCTCTTTAAGAAATGAAATTATGTTTGCTTAAAATGAAGTGAAATGCTTTCAAGTGGAAAGCCAAAGTAATCCTGAAAAGTGAAATCATACACAGTTAGCACAAGATATTATAAATGCTTTTAAGATGAACAAGTTTACAAATCAAAGCATGGAAACTATCTTGCTCAAAATGATACAATTAGAATTCTACTTGTGAGAATGAGATGGTAAAAAGAACTCAAATGTTAGACCAAGATGACAACATGCAATTATGCTTGCAACCCAAAATAAAAGTACTTGAAAGTAAAATCAACCATTCATGACAATATGCAATTAAGTTACAAAGGTAAACCAATTTCCAAGTGCAAGAAAACTAAACTTGTTCCAAAATTAAGAGATTACAATGCTTGCATCCAAAGTGCTTCTTGACATAAGATTTGCATGTGAGACTTTTAATCATCAAGATAGCAATAAATTTAAGAACTTTGCAAGTAAAGTAAATGTGATGAAATGGTGTTCTTGGTTTATTTGATTAACTAGTACTAAAACAAAGTTACAATTGAACTCTAGTCCTCAGTCCTCATCCTCGCCAAAGATTTGGATCTCACACTAAGGAGTCAATAGAGGTAGAGAGTCCCTAAAAAAGTCTATTCAAGCAACTTAAATTGGAGATAAGTCTTAGTGATGTTTGAGGCATGTAAGTAAATTAACCAAATAATGAAAATTAACTTCAACTTGAAATGTACTTGCTTGACATGAAATAGAATGTTACCTTATGGAGAAAATTTGTCCAAATACTTGATGCATGTAAGATGTGTTTAATAGTGAAGCATAAGTAAACTTGGAACTATGTTCAAGCCAAATAAGATCAAGTAAAAAGTGCTTGCATGCAAAAAGTTTGAACTTGTTATGGATTTAAAACATGTAGTAAATCAAATTAAAGTGCATGAAAAATGAGTGTGATACATGTTTGTGTTAATTACCCAATTAAATGAGATGAATGCAAATGAAATAGATCAAAGATCAAACCACCAAGCCTTTCCAAAAAGTGAGGAGATAGAGATACCAAAGGGTAAAACTCACACTCCCAAAATCAGAAATTTTATTAGTTGTTACAAAAAGGAAAAGACAATGAAGTCTTCTCTAAAATCCAAGGAAAGTCTTAACAATTTGGCTTCAAACCATAGACCTTTCCAAGCTGAAATTTTTTGCAATTTGAGGCCCACAAAGACTCAACAAAATGCAGATTTTGAAGAAGAAGAAGAGAGGATAAACTTCCTCTACGATCACGACCAAGAGAGAGCAAGAGATGGCCAAAAGAAGTTGGAGGTAAGTTTTAGTGATGTTTGAGGCATGTAAATAAATTAACCAAATAATGAAAATTAACTTCAACTTGAAATGTACTTGCTTGACATGAAATAGAATGTTATCTTATGGAGAAAATTTGTCTAAATACTTGATGCATGTAAGATGTGTTTGATAGTGAAGCATAAGTAAACTTGGAACTATGTTCAAGCCAAATAAGATCAAGTAAAAAGTGCTTGCATGCAAAAAGTCTGAACTTGTTATGGATTTAAAACATGTAGTAAATTAAAATAAAGTGCATGAAAAATGAGTGCGATACATGTTTGTGTTAGTTACCCAATTAAATGAGATGCATGCAAATGAAATAGATCAAAGATCAAACCACCAAGCCTTTCCAAAAGGTGGGGAGATAGAGATACCAATGGGTAAAACCCACACTCCCAAAATCAGAAGTTTTATTAGTTGTTACAAGAAAGAAAAGACAATGAAGTCTTCTCTAAAATCCAAGGAAAATCTTAACAATTTAGCTTCAAACCATAGACCTTTCCAAGCTGAAAATTTCTGCAATTTGAGGCCCACAAAGACTCAACAAAATGCAGATTTTGAAGAAGAAGAAGAGAGGATAAACTTCCTCTACGACCACGACCAAGAGAGAGCAAGAGATGGCCAAAAGAACTTGGCCTCCCTCAAGAAGAAAACGATCTTGTCCAAGAGAACTCGACTTAAAGGTGGAAGTAGTCGCCAAACTCAAGCCCCAAGGTTCTACATGAAAACTTGTAAGTAGTTTTTTGATGATGAATCCCATAAGTAGTTGCAAAGAACATGTTAGAAATGTGAAAATTCTTAGATCTAACAATCTCTGGAATCCTAATGCAACCAGCTGAATCTACTTCACCTACATCGTAAATTACATTACAAACTTATTTAAGATTTCTTCTTGAAATATTGAAGCAAATCACTGAAGCAACCTACACCAAATTAAATATGATTCTGAAACATAGAAACAAAGCAAGGAAATACAAACACATAAGACACTATTATTTTTAGACAAATGTCTCTGGAAAAATCCAATGCGGGAAAACCAGTGCAACAACTCTAAGGGTTTATTATTATTAAGCAGTAATTCTGAATACAATGTTAGATGCCCTCTTAGCAATCCAGTGACAGAGAAAATACAATGGCGGAACTGAGTGAGTTTACCTCATTTCACCCGACAGATTCCAGCTGATCCAGCAACAGAACTGGCTAACCCCGACTATCTCTGTGCTAGCCCTGCGTAGGCCCTGCATCAGCTTCTGCACTATCTCTTTTGCGTCAACCTCTCCTGGTTGTTTCGACAGTTCCATGGCAGTTTCAGATTTCTGCGTGGGGACAACTTATGCTCTGCGTTGGCCCTTTTGGCTCTGTGTCAAGCCTGCGTGGGCCTAGACTAGCCCAACATCAGTCCCTCTAGATGCTGTGCTGCCTCCTCTAGTGTCTCTCTGTCTCTCTGCCCAATATCCCAAACAATCTTTGCCCTTCTGCTGCAGAATGATCACTCAGCTCGAATTTTCAGCTTCTTAGCCCCAAAAATGGAACTCTAGATCAATTTGTTCTCTTCGTGTGTGTTTCTAAATGAATCCCAAGCCTTTTTCTTATACTTTTCTCGTTGAAACTTCAACGACCAAGATTAAATCTCTAATCAACGACTAAGATTAAAACTTGACTTGATCTGCTTTCTACAACATTTTCACCCATATTTTGATTAATACCCATTAATACTTTAATTTTCCTAAGTTTAGACTTAGGAACCCCATTAAAAATATTAATTATTTTAATAAAATATAATCTGGTTGGAATTTCACCAAACGATTTCTGGGTTCTTTAGAACTCATGTGCCTTAGCCGCTCTACTAATTTTCATGGCTAGAGTACATTTGATGCTACCAAAAAATAACACTTCCTCTTAGCGAGGAAAGTGCTCTAACAACAATGTCCAACATGATGCTTTGTTTTTGAAGCATCCATTTCCGCATTGTTGTCACTGCTACTGTACTGTTGCCCATGACACTGTCACTGCCACTACTACATCTGTACTACAACTCCCTCTGCATCTGCTGCTAACATTGCCACTGCTAGCTCTACACTGCGTCATTTTCTAATTGCTATTGTTCAACAACGGAAAAAGCATCCAAAATTTTTAAACTCACTGTGTTCAACATAATACCATGTGAATGTTGGAATCTGACAGCTACTAGTCCCTGACCCTCTGAATCTTATGCGCTGCTGCTGACTTCTGCAATTGTGCCATCTGCACTGCTATCAACCTTGCTTTGCGTTGATCAGTCTCTGGTCTCTGGCTACTGCATCTATCTCTCCAAACAATCCACTGCATCATTTGGCATTAAGTCCATCTCGCTATTGCTGAATCTCGGGCTCTCATAGCAAGGAATTGATCCAAGAGGTGGACTCCTCAAGGATCTCGCCCACATGTAGTCCTCCCGACTACAACTCTATATCGCCCCATTTCCCTCCTAGAGATGCGTGGGCATTCATGGGAAACTCATCTTCGTCAATTTTTGTTGGAGTAGCCTTAGGATCATGTTTCTCATCCTTATCATTTTGCTTCAAAGGACACTGGGATGCAAAGTGTCACATCTCACCACATCTGAAATATTTCACCTTCGAAATGTTCTTCTTTCACTTATGCGGTCCCTTTGATGCTAGAGCTACGTTCTCCTCCTCCTTGGTTATCGTGCCACTCCCACTGCTGCCATTAAGGTTGACCTTAGCAAAATCCCTCATTAATTCCTCCTGTTGAAGGGTTGCCCACATCTCCTCCCATGAAGGTAGTCTTTCCCTGCTTAATATACTTTGGAAGAAAACTTGCCATTCATCTGAGACTCCATTCAGGGTCGTCCTTACCATCGCGATAGATTGAGGAATAGGCCCCACTGCAGCGAGCTGGTCTTTGGTGTCCTGAAGACGTTGAAGATAGGAGTTAACCGCTTCTCTCTTTTGCATCAATGTCTGTTGCAACTTTTGTTCTAGGTACATCTTTCGATGTTCGAAAGAACCTTCATACAGTGAAGACAAAGCTTCCCACATCTCTTGGGGTGTATCTTTGCCCTACAAGTGTGAGACCACAAGATCTCAAACTCCATTGAGTATGAACCTCTTCGCCTTTCCCTGCTTGGCCTTGTACTTCTTCTTCTAATCATTGTTAGTAGGAACAACCACAACACTCTCGACGTAGACTTCAAGATCGTACTCCTACAGAACAACTAAGATTCTGGTCTTCCATATGACATAGTTGGAAGTTCCTTCCAACCTGTCCTGATCTCTGAGCCCATGTGATGCCATCTCACCCAAATTGTCGAATTGATTACTCTAATCATTGCTCAACACTGATTTGTTGTCTAGCAAGTGAAGAATTCAGACTTTTGGCTAGAAAAATTCTCTGAGGAGAAAATTCCCCTTTTATTTGTCTTCGCTCTTTTCTGACGGATTTCTGCCTCGACAGAAACTGCGTCCTTCAAGCACTGCGCTGAGGCTATGTGTCACTGCCTCTGCTTCTGCAAACTCATGAACTGGAAATTGTACCTCTTTGTCGAGTCTCTCAGAGAGAGATTTCCTTGGAATCTTTGCTTCCCGGCAAGGATTGCGTAATCCCTTCAAGGGGATTCGAATTGCTACCAAATGCAGCTATTGGTCTCTCTTCTCAGCAATGGATATGTTCTTCCTGTTTCAAAATCAATACTTTGATACCATGTGAAAATTCCTAGATCTAACAATCTCTGGAATCCTACTGCAACCAGTTGAATCTACTTCACCTAAATTGTAAATTACATTACAAATTTATTTCAGATTTCTCCTTGAAATATTGATACAAAATATTGAAGCAACCTACACCAAATTAAATATGATTTTGAAACATAGAAACTAAGCAAGGAAATACAAACACATAGGACACCATTATTTTTGTACAAATGTCATTGGAAAAACTCAATGTGGAAAAACTGGTGCAGCAGCTCAGAGGGTTTATTATTATTAAGCAGTAATTATGAATACAACGCTGGATGCCCTCCCAGCAATCCAGTGACAAAAGATACAATGGCGGAAAACTAAGTGAGTTTACCTCACTTCACCCGGTAGATTCAGATTGATCCGACAGCAGAACTGGCTAACCTCGGCTATCTCTGCGCTAGCTTCTACGCTATCTCTTCTGCCTCTGGAACTTCTGCGTCAACCTTTCCTGACTGTTTCGGCAGTTCCCCCACAGTTTCAGATTTCTACACGAGGGCAGCTTCTGCTCTGCACTGGCCCTTCTGGCTTTGTGTCAGGCCTGCGTGGGCCAAGACTAACCCAACGCCAGTCCCTCTAGATGTTGTGTTGCCTCCATTAGTGTCTTTTCGCCTCTCTGCCCGGTATTCTCGAACTATTCCTGCCCCTCTGCTGCAGAATGATCACTCATTTCGAATTCTCATCTTCCTAGCCCCATAAATCGAACTCCAGATCAATCCGTTCTGTCCATGTGTGTTTCTAAATGAACCCCAAGTCTCTGTCTTATACTTTTCTCGTTGAGACCTCAACGACCGAGATTAAGTCTCTAATCAACGGCTAAGATTAAAACTTGACTTGATCCGCTTTTTAGAACATTCTCACCCATATTTTGATTAATAACCATTAATACTTAAATATTTCCTAAGTTTAGACTTAGGAACCCTATTAAAAATATTAATTATTTTAATAAAATACAATCTGGGTGGAATTTCACCAAACGATTTCTGGGTTCTTTAGAACTCATGTGCTTTAGCCTCTCCACCAATTTTCATGGCTAGAGCACATTCAATGCTACCAAAAAGGAACAAAAAATGGCTACAACAACACAATCAAATATTAGCTCAAGAAAACTACAAAATAATTTACAAGAGGCTATGCCAAAGAGTATGAGCAAGCTCTCCTCTTTGACTAGCCATGACTTAGCTCTTTGAAATAGCCAAATATTGATAAATGAAGTGCAATACGTAATATATATATATATTATATATATTATATATATATATATATATATATATATAAAGTTTGATATTTTGATGCAAGAAATAAGAGCTTTAAGAAACTTGAAAGAATCTCTGCAAGACACAAATAAGATATAGATGAGACTTTGGAGTTCAACACATGCGGGTTCTCCTTGAATATTTTTCAAGAATGGGTTGATTCCTCTGAGAATTTCCCTTTATGCTTGAAAAGTTTGACCAAAGAATGATTCTTCTAGAAAACTTCACCACAAATCATTAAATTCACATGAAATTAAATAAGTGCAATGGAAAGAGTTCTTAGAGATACATCTAACATCCATTAGAAAATTTGTTTTCTTAAAGCAAATAAGTAATTCTTATGCTAATATGAGATAGTTGCATACTAACATAACTTGAAACAAACATGAAATAACAATGACATGAGGAAATAAGTAGAAGCATAACAAGAAGTCAAGAATTTACCACATATGCAATGAGAAGAACACCATCACAATTTACCCCAAAGGTTGTTGTGTTATATTGCAAGTAGTGAATACAATTCTGCAGCGTATCGTCAAGCACAATAGCTCGTATTACATGATACAATATGAGAGAACATAGCCTCATTATACAGAGAGTTGTGAGCAAATCTCAAGGAAGAATGCATGCGAGTAGTGAACTTGGAGCAAATCCCAAGAAAGAGCAATTTGAGTTCCAAGTGGAGATGATAGAGACACTAAGTCAAATCGAATTCCTCATGTGGCACCCAAAGAAAATCGATTTCTCTATATGGCATAGTAAACATATCCATGACTGAACCAAAGCAATGAGATAACTCCCGTCAAACCAAATCAAACTCGAACCAAGTGTTGCCACCTTAGATGATGATCCCAAAGATGCTCGGTGTAGATCCTTAGGAACTGCGTGATCTCCTCCAAGTGAAACTCGTAATCCTCCATGTGAAGTGCTAAGTGTAGAAGCACTTGAGCTAACAGTGAGAGAAGGCCCCACGAAATCCTCAGTCTAAATATTCCATAGCATATTCCTTTAGTGTATGAGTTCCTCTAATAAATTCGATTTTTCACATGTGCAAATGTTGCTTTATCTCTGGGAAATTCGATTTTGCCAAATAATGGTGTATTTATGATGCAGTGTGCCTAGTCATCCTCTACATGTTCGTTGACTTAACTCTTTGACTTAGGATAATTTCCAAGTCATTTCCACGTCATTTTGTTAGATGGAATAATTTATTTCTCTATTTTATTTAATTCTAGCCTAATTAAATGCCACAATTTCCACTAAACTTAGTAAATATGGGTTTTGAGGGTCCAAAACACATTATTACCCCCTCAAAGTGTATCATAGTAGAAACTTGAGAGTGGGAGGTGTAATTTTTATTACTCATACCCCATACAACTTCTCTAGACTACACTTATTACAATTTAAATACAATTTTATTTGCAATTTTCGATTTGCGGAAATCTAAAAATTTAAAAAATGACTACCTAGACCTAATCAAATTCCACAAATTTTTTGTGTGATCTAGTATGGTAATATACATCGACTCTATATACTAAGATGTGTTAGGGGCTCAACCTTCAAACCATTACCTCGACTTTGGGGTAAAAAGTGAGTGAAAAAACCCAGAAAATTATCTGCTTCTAAAAAATAAGGGATAATTAACTAGATAAAAAAAACACTCCAAGGTGTAATCGTGTCCCAACATCCTAAGCTTGTTACAGACTCAAAACTCCTCATTACTAGTATTACTTATTATAATTCCCCGTAGGGTGTGGAATCTGGGTACAAGAAAGATGATGAGAAAATAGAAGTAGAGTTTAAAAACTATGTTGACCGATGATATTTGATGGTACAAGTGTCCTTTGGGTCATCCTTGGGCATGGAGTTTTCATATAATCATCAGGTTCCACTTCAGTGGTCAACAGGACAATCTCTTTTATAGTTTCCAAATTCCTAACACCCATAGCATTGAATTTTAGACATGTCCTTTTTCTTTTTCCGAGAACCAGACTTTCCAAATTTTCCCTTTCTTGTCATTGCAGCATAAGCTTGATTTTGTTGAATTGCTCCCACATCAAATTTGGCCTTTAGTCTAGATTCTTTTGTTGATCAATGGTTGTCATTGATGTTAACCCAAGCAACACTAGGGGCTACCCCGATCTTGCATGGGCATTTTGACTTGACAACTTACTCTATTCTGAGTCAAGGATCTTCTAGATGGATTCTACTCGTCGAGATGTTTCCGTTGATATATGGCACGCTAAGTAATTCTTCACGGTTTGAGAGATATTTATGTTTGAAGTTAGTAACCCCAATTAGTGGGCTAAAACCCTATGGGGTTGTGGCATGGCACTCATAATTGGTTGTGGTCATTGAATAGTCAATAATTAATAAATCTTTTTTGCCCCTAAAATCCCTCCAACGTTCACTTGTTGAGGACCCTCTCAACTCAAGACATTCATATAAATAATGACCCTCATATCCTCCTCTAGTAGGGATTTCGTGGCTTCAAACAGGTCGTCGTGGCATTTTCGCTAAGACTTTTTTTGTGCGAAGCTTCAGAAGCTGAAATTAAAATCCATTTGAGGCGAAACCTTGATGAACCTCGTGACTGAATTTTAGATCTTGGTTCGCTATATTTTCGGAGATATGATCTAAGGAAGTTAGGGTTTTTGCGGGCTTTCGAATTCCATGTCAAACATGTGACGTTGGGAAAATATTCATAACTTTTTCTCTGAGCACTGGATTCAAATTTCGTAAATAGTCATAGAAAGAGGACGTACTGTAGTTTGTTGAGTAGTGTTTTTAGGGCCGAAGGTCGCAACAATGACATGTGGCACTTCGTACAAGTTCGTTCTACTGAACTAGTCTATAATCAGGTCATCGTGGAAGATTGGACATAATGCTTTCTTGAAGAATCCAATCTTGATCAGACCTATGGGGTTGGAAAGAGGACTCAGAGGGCTACCACAAGACGAAATTTCAGACTCTGGAGATCTGAAATTACATAGATACAACAGATTCAATATCAAGCTCCTAGAAGGCAAAAAAAAGCATGCATTCAAGGATCACTGCAGTAAGGACCACACATCAACTGTCAAGGGTAAGTCTCCTACAGCAAGGTATGTATGATTAGTGTTTACATTTGAAATATGAGTATCATCTCTGACATATGTTTTTGCAGGACAGCGTAAGTATATACAGGGTCTCGGTTATATCTCTATGTCTCTATATGTCACAGTTAGTTTTGATACCACATTTTGGATGTCCTATTCTTGATACTACACATTTGATGCTACATATTCTTGATGCTACACCAAGTCTGCTAAATCTATATGATTTTGTAAGTTCATGTTACTTGTCTTGTCATAGTTGATAGAATGGTCTCTGTTGTTGTACTTAGAACTTGGTCCATCACAAGTCTAGGGTCTGTCATCAATTTTTATTGTATATATCTCTAGGTCAGTTTTGGATATGGTCTTGCATAGAGTCCAGGCCTATATCAAGTGTGAGAGTCTTTGTCTACTGCTGCAACAAGTCAACAACGAAAGTGAAAATCACACTTCATGTACGCATCGCAATTTTAATTTGTATTTATTTATTATTATGCACTTACATGGGTTTTGCAGTGAGAGGTAAGTTGAAGGGTATTTTGTTTTGTTTTAGGATTTGGTTTTGCCGGGCAAATTTTGCATGCAGGTAGAAGAAGATTCAAGTACAACTTCAAGTAAGAATTCAAGAGCAAAAGTATTAAATCAAATGAAGCATTGCAACGGGACATCCTTTGAAGACATAACAACCATTTGTATATTGTGAAGAAGTGTCAAGGCAAAGAGTTATCATTGTGAAGTCGTAAAAGAGTCATTATTGTAAAGAGTCAATCTGCCTAGAGTCGAAAAGGAATTGGGAGGTATAGGAGTCTTTGTTAAGATGATATCATGGTTGGGTTGCAGGGCATAATGTGATTGGGTGTTCGGTCAAAATCATTGTAAATCATATTGTATCGTGGATCGTTGTCTCTGGTATGGGAATCCACACTCTTGTCTCATTTCAGTGATTATAGGGTGGCAAGAAGGTGCTAGGTTGGTGCATGAAGTCACCTACAGGTTGGAGCCTGTGAACACTTCAGGGTGGTAGGTTGGTCTAGGATGTTGGAGCATCCATTCAGTTGACTACTAAAGAAACCAGGGCGTTGGGGCGTCCTTTCAGTGGGAGCTGGAGAAGAATGATTTTCTAGAATTCTAGGAAGTTGTTTCTTTCATTTCAGTTGGGGCTGAAGATTAAATAATTTATTAGAAAAGCGTTTGGTGGTTTTTGACCCGAAGGGGGTTTTCCACCTAAATTAATTGTGTCCACTTTGTTATTTTATTTATTGTTATTACTAAATAAACATTAATAATAATTGAAGATTAACTAATGCTCTGAAAAGATTTAAAAGTGTTAATTGCTAACGAATACTTATTCACCGCCCCTCTCAGTATTTCCAACAATTGGTACTAGAGCTTGGTTCCTTCAATTGTAGTCTAACAACTGGAAGGAGATCATTGAGTATACTAAGAATAGAGTTCCTTTGTTCAATGGAAATAACTATGCACTTTGGAGTGGAAGAATGCATGTTCATTTGCTGGCACAAAGGTACAAACTATGGAAAATCGTTGATAAAGGCTTCACACCGACCTAGGATGAACAAGGTAAGAAAAATATGGTATATGATGCAAATGCTAAAGATCTTATTATCAGTGGGCTTATCGAACCTATTTATCTAAAGGTATTGAGTTTCTAAACTGCTAAAGAAGTATGGGGAAAGCTTGAAAATATATATGCAGGTGACTCAAAGGTGAAAGAAGCAAAGCTTAATTTTTTCAGGGCAAAATTTGAGCAACTCAAAATGAGGGAAGGTGAAGATATTGCTGCATACTTTCAGCGTGTTGATGAAATGACAAATACATTGGAAGGTTTGGGAGAACCTGTTGAAACGAAAATTGTTGTCCGAAAGATCCTCAGAACCTTGCCAACAAGATTTAACCCTAAGGTATCTGTCTTGGAAGATAGATCGAATTTGACCAATCTCATCATAGATGAATTGCATGGAATTTTTACGACATATGAAATGAGGATCGAAGAAGAGGATGGCACATCTCACATAGAAACAAGTTAACAACATTTTCTGCATCCAAGAAGAATGGTAAGGACAGGCAGACTCAGAAAGCAAAAACTTGCAGTCGTAAGGATGAAGAAAAGGAAGAAGAGGAAGAAGAACTCTTAGATAAAGAATTCACCTACTTCACATGGAAAATGAGATGAGGTACGGGAAAATTCAAAGGTAAACTTCCATTAATATGTTTTGATTGTGGTGAGGTTGGGATTTTGCAGCCAAATGTCCTTAGAAAAATGAGGCTGTTACAAATGGAAAGAAAGGTCCTAGGAAGTTCAACAAGCAAGGCAAGAAGAAATGGTTTAAGAAAAGTTTCTTCACCAAAGAAGATAGTTCCTTATCCGAAGAAGATAGTGATAACGAAAAAGAATTCAACAGAAGAGTACTGTTTATGGCCAAGCACAATAAGCAAGAGGCACCTGACGAAGAAGGAGACAAAGAAGAAGAGATCACTGAGGTTGAATTTGAAAACGAAGTGATCAGGGTTATCAAAGAGCTCAAAGCCGAGAAGAAGCATGTCAACACTCTTGAAGACGATTTGAAGACAGAAAGAGAACAAGTCCCCAACCTTAAAATCAAGCTTGAAGAATACAAGCGAATTGAAGAATCTCCCAGGAAAGAATTAAAGGAAAACAACAAGGAAATAGAAGTATTGGAAGTTGAAATAGTTGCTCTATGAAAGGAAGTAAAAAATGGAAAAAAAAAATCAAAACTACACCAACAGTTCAAAGACTTTGGATGAACTCATGAGCGACCAACGATCATACAGCGACAAAACTGGTCTTGGTTACAAAGAAAAATTCGAAAAGAAGTCGAGTCCTTCTATGACAGTTAAAGAAGATGGATATGCAAAATTTGCCAAGCAGGTAGATCTCTTAGATAGATCAAGAGATCAAGATTCACAGGAAGAACGTTGGAAGACAATTACTTGAAGAAGATTTCCTCGCAAGTATCAACCTATCTTTATGGTCATTGTTATTCATGTGGAGGGTTTGGACATAGAGCTGCAGAATGTCGCATGTATGTTTGGAATGAGTATAATTTCAGGAAATCCTTCAGAAATGGATATTCCAGAGCTCAACATAATATTAACAAATTTGATCATTTGAGAGATGATGTTGAATGTTACAAATGTAACAATTTTGGACATATGGCTAGGGATTGTGAAGTTTTTGACAGGTACAATCATTATCTGCAAAACCCTAGAAGCAAGTTTGCAGGATCACGAGACAAGTTCCACGATAATTTTGTCAGAAGAGAATATGTGCTAGATGGGCCAAACATTGAATGTTTCAAATGCCTTAACTATGGCCATAGTGCTCACGGTTGCAAATATCAGATGGAATCACCTATGGACAACATTGAATGCTTCAAGTGTCATAACTATGGGCACATGGATCGAGATTGCAAGAATAAGAAGGTCTGGAAAAAGGAAACAGGTACAGGAAGACCAAGTAGATAACAAGGTTTCAGCAGTTACTAACTCCCTCAGATCATATCTCCGAAAATATAGTGAACCAAGATCTGAAATTCGGTCATCAAATCCCAAAACAAAACAAAAATACTTCTTTGATCTTGGGTTATGATGCTTCCTTTGACTTCAAGATGATCTTCGCTTTGATGCCTTCCTTGAGATTTGATCATTGAGTGTCCCTTGATAAGATGTCCTTCCTTGACTTAATCACCTTAGCTTTGATACCATGTTGAGAAATCTAGGGCATAACAATAAAGTGATTTCTCTTCTATTAGTCACTACTTGTGAGTGCTTTTTACTTCTTTTATATTAGGATCTTCTTTTACTCAGGTTTTTGTTGTTGTTCTTCATCAAACAGCTACCAATGCATAAATCATAAAGAGACAAGAGACACACAATATAGGTTATCATCCAGGGCCAAAATTGTTGAAAAGTGTAACTAGGTTCGATTTTCATAATGACATGTGATTATGATTTTATGTAATGAGATGTAAAGAAGAAAAATAAAATTATTGTATTGACTTGCTTCATGGGTTTCATGAGCAATAGATTTTGTTTTTGAGTCAAGATTCCCATTGAGAGTCTTTAGGAATTATTTGTCGTCTAGTCATAAAATGATAGAGTCATTGTCATGTAATGAAGTCGTGTTACACTTTGTATAGAGTCAAACTTGTGGATGTAAAGTATCCTCCAAGACTTGGTCACTTATCCTCTTCAAGTCAGCTTCTAGCGATGGAAGAACATGCTAAAAGAAGTCAGCCTAACTCTTGTGATCATGTCGGCCAAAAGGAAATGAGATAAAGTGTATATATAGCCACACTCGGCCTCACTCAAAGGCAAGCAACTCGTCAAGTATTTGGTGAAGAAGTGCGAAGAAGAAGGCTACTAAATAGAAGTGGAAAGAAGTGATAAGGAGGATTCTTCTGGGCAACGAAGAAGGTTTCTTTTGCGGCAACGAAGAGGTTTCTTCTAAGACAACGAGGAAGGTTTTCTTCTGGGGTCAATGAAGGAAGGATTCTTTTGGGATACTTGTTCTAGGTAATCGAGATAGAGATCTAGAGACCGAGATTCTCTAGAGGAAGCCAGTGAGATTATAGAGACCAAGTTTCTCTACGAGAAGTTGAGAAGAAGTAGTGTGAAGTATAGAGACCGAGTTTCTTTAGAAGGAGCCGAGGAGAGCAGTTCGGGATCAAGAAGAAAGTCGAGAAAGGGAAGAGGCAGAGCATCAAGGTTAGTCACAAGGTTCTTGGGAGGATACTAGAGTCAAGGGTCTTTGTCATGTTCTTGGTACTCATCAATTGAATATCTAGAAGAAGAATTTTGATCGGGTTTTCCTCTCAAGAGGTGAGAGGTTTTGGCCCAAGCTGACAAGCCTACACACTGTGTCACTTGTCTTTTATTGTGCATATTGGTAACTGTTGTGATGAAAAGAACACAATAATAACATAACGAAGAAAAAACTATAAGCTAAGTAAAAGTATATCACAAGCAATTATCAAGCGGAGAAATCTTTTAACTATTCATGCCCTAGATTTCTCAACATGGTATCGGAGCTAAGGTGCTAAAGTCAAAGGAAGGGCATCTAAGCAAGTTGAAGATCAAGATCTACATTGAAGAATAAAATCTAGATTGAAGAAGCAGTGTTAATTTAACATGTACTTTGGTATGGATAGTTAGATCAACATGAGCCCAATTACCAATCCATTTCTTTTCCTTTTGTAATCACATTAACCATTATAACTGAAGAAAGAACATAAACCATACATGCAGAAGACAAGCCAAGCCAAGAGAACACAAAAATTGGCTCAAGCCAGGGAAAAACCCCAAGATGTGGAAAACCCTTGATCAATTCTTCTTATTATTATTATCAAATGTTCAACAGAGAAAGAGAGAGAGTACACTTAAAGTCAAATTGTCTTGCCAACATGTGAGCAATACCACAATCCAGATGTCAAGGAAATAACCCTTGTCAAGTCTGCACTTCTTGATCTCACTAGTGGTACATAATGTAGCCACACAACTGGCTTCAAAAGCAGCGAGATCCTAGATACACATATATGGTCTTCTTTAGCTAAAGATGGGTAACCCAAAGTAGATTAATATGGATTGAATGAAGATCTGGCTAGGGCATACATCTGCCCTAATCTACAGTAGCAAACACATGATATTAACCTCAAAACATTTGTTCATCTTACCTGTGAAGGTGGCTTAGGCCAGGCTAATACCTTAGCCTCTTTTCTACCATACAATGGGGTTTGAACCTACTATACTCCAAGGAGGGTCTGTGGTCAACAAGGTGAGATGAATATGGTCCGGAATTGTCATGAAGACCCATTGATCTAGTTCAGAGATGCCACAAACAAACATGGTCTTCTGCCTGACATACTCGGCCTGAAGTGGGGAAGAGTTTACCACATGAAACTAGCCCAGACATGCCCTAACAACCTGCGGCCTTCCCAACAGAAGATTCTTGGCAACAGAAGATTCTCAACCCTATGATGGAAGAGAAAACCCAAAACAGAATACTCTTGCGTCCTCCTTCTCAGCTCGACTTCGTCAGATATGATTTGACCTTTTTCGACATGTAAAATGATTTTGAAAGCACCTCTATATATGCTAGTCATTGGAGTGGAAGAGACATGACTTTTGAGCTTATGAGTTGACATAAGGATGAGGTCGACCTTATAAATTTACTTGTGAGAAAACATAAATACAAAAATCCACTTTTTCTTGTTCAAATGAGACGATCTTTATATCGATTTTGGTCCTCTCGAAGAGAGGAATTCAATGCCGCAATAATCTTCCCCATAGGAGTTGTCCAAAGTGAAATTTGGTCGTAGTGGCCAATTTTAACAGGCAATATACAACAACAAAAGTTTTGGATCCTCTAGTCATCATCAAAAGACCACAAGACCCTCATCAAGTTATGTACAAAGCAAGGTAGCTCGAAAAACTTTAAAGACGAAGATCACATAATCTTGAAGAAAGTCGAAACCCTAGAAGGAATTATGATTTGCGCTCATTCAGTACCAAAGAAGTCAAAGTATCTTGAAGGCTAGAAGGCATTGTCATCATCTTCAAGGTTATAAGGCAAGCAAGGATCCTCTCCTTGTCCTTGAAGAAGATCATTTGAGGAAGCAACAAATCATCCTCATCAAAAAGGAGCTAGATCAAAAGGTGTTGTCATCATAAAAGGAGCAATCTTCTTATTGAAGAAAGGCTTTTCATTTGGAGGAAGATCATCCAAAAGAAAGCACTAATATATCTTCTTCAACCATCATCAAAGTGATCAAGATGAAGATTTCATCTTCACTTGTCAAGTAAGTATCTTTCATTTTTTAATCAAATTTGGTAAAATGACTTCGTGTTTGCAAGGAGATCTATAAGCTAGTTGGGTCATCAAAATTCCTTGCATGAAAAAGGAGGATAGACATAGTCCTCGAAGAAAGTGAAGTCATTGAACACATCAATAGAAAACGTCTCCTCTGAATTCATGGAAAGGGATTCTTATGAAAGGTCCCCTCATATAGCAGTATTGGAGACAACAAAGAGATGTATATGCTAAGCTTGTAAGACTATTCTTTGAAGATGTGATAAAGAAGGTCACATGACTTAGATTTGATCTACACAAAGATGAAGGTATCAAAGAATGAAGGGATATCTTCATAAGATCTCAACTGTGAGATCCGAGAGAGATGATAAGAAGATAATCATCATTGTTATAAATGCACTAACTGATGAACAAGGTAAAAAATATCCATGAGGATAAGAAAGTTACCTCATTCGACAACTTGTGGGTTCTATGCAAGATAGAAGAAGACAAGTTGAGGGCAAAAGCGTTGAAGGTTAAAGGACTCAAACATTTGCAGTAAGGAAAGGGAAGTTTGAAAAATTTGTTCCTCAAAAAAAAGAAAGAAGAGCATAGCTGAAAGTCAATGCTATGGATGTAAATTTTATGGACATTACAGGAAAGATTGCCCTAAAGAGACAATATCAAAAGAGGAAGAGAAGAAGCCCATATCACCAAAAAGTGGAGCCGAAGAGAGGAAGTCCAAGAAAAGAGGAAGTAAGAGATTTCTACTATGCTGAGATAGTCTCCCTCACAAAAGGTCTTGCCATAGCTCCTAAATCTTTTATAGGATATGGCTATAATAAATAAGATGCATCATGGAAGCATTAGAAACAAGAGCTCATGACATCACCATAGGGAATCATGAAGGACATACAAAACAAAATCCATGGCAATCAAATATTAAGGATATAGCTCTTGTGAACCTCATTGCAAACTTAAGAAAATGAAGAAGTCATCCAGGACAAGGCTCATCATACGTCAAGTCAAAAAGGAAACATCTGTCGTATAGGGATATACAAGATCCTCAAAATTCTTTGATGGAATCCTCATCAGAGGGTTCACTGATCTAGAGAAGAAGCAGGTGTTTCATCAGGGACTCCAACTTGTGGGGTTCATGGGATGATGACATAAGAGATGAAGTAGATCAAGGGGTTGAAGATCTTTTCAATCAAGGAAGTTGTTGAAAGAAGCCTAGACGGCCTAAAGGTAAATGAGGTATGTATGCTTGTATTTAATTTTATAATGTCATGTCGTATGGTTGCAGGCAACATGGATCACTACTTCTATCTTGAGAAGCATGATCAAGGGAAAATGATCTTCTCCTCTGAAAGGATGCAGGAAGGCATAAGTCACACTAGATGAAATCAACATAATATGTCCTCATATGGGGTATGAGGTGGTTGATTACAATTAAAGAAATTTGATTGGAAGCTCTTGGGAATGGAATGTGTGAAGAAAGGAAGGAAGAGATCGTGAGATATGCAACCATGATAAAGACAATCAACATCCAAAAGACCAAGAAGATTTGACTAGGAAATCTCCTAGAAAGATATGAAGACTCTAATATGAGTCGGAAAAAGATGGAGACCCTTGATAATGAATATCTTTAGGAGGTGTGTCAATCTGCATACAGGATGTTGACACCTACAGAAAGATGTCATGATCAAAGACCATCACAAAGGTAATTTTGATTTAAGTGTTCATTTCTTGTTTTTGAACTGATATCTAGATGAGCTTATGTAGGACTGCCAAAGGGAAGATCTGTGGACGACTTCCAAGAGGACCATATAGAAGGATGTAAGATCCTTCCGGAAAATATGGCTTGAAGAAAGCAGCATGACATGAAGCAAAACAAAATGGAAATCTGATGGATCACTTTCTGACGAAATAAGGACATGACTAAACTCATGGATGAAAGTGATGAATGGTTTGTGTCCTATGAAAAAGTCCCCAAAAGATGAAGACTCCATGACGGAAAATAAATTCATGAGATCGAAGGAAAGAGCTCTTCAAGTAGCCGGTTGTTCCATGATCTCCACATGAGGAGCTGCTATAGGTCCCTAGTTAAGCAGGAGCCTAAAAAGAAGTTTCTTACTTGGAAGATACATAGGAATAGTTAAGTATAACTTGGTCTAGTATAGAGTTAGGTAAAGTGTGTTTCTTTACTATGTACATCTGTAACTTACAATCCGACGGTCACGATATGTAGTGATCCGATGGTTCATTCTCTCCTCGTTATTACCGACACTTGATCCGTGGCTTAACACCCGATTGGTCCATGAATTCTATTTAAAGCGCATGGATGGTCATTTGTAGGTTAACCGCTCACGAGAGAAGCTTATGTAAATTTTCATTCTTTTATTAATAAATTGCCTGAAGTGGCCGCGTTGGCTCAGGCCGTGGACTGTTTCCCTCTTTGAGGGTTTTAACCACGTCAAAATACTAGTGTATTGATCTGTGATCTATTTGTGAGCGGTGTCCTTTTGGTGTTGTGTCTGAGGAACTTACCTTGTAAATTCCTACAGTTCCATGATCTCCACATGAGGAGCTGCTATAGGTCCCTAGTTAAGAGGGAGCCTAAAAAGAAGTTTCTTACTTGGAAGAAACTTGGAAATTCCTAAGCCAAGAGGGAGCTTAGGTACATTCCTTTTGTAGGAATATGTACATTCCTTTATTGGAATATGTCCTCCCTATTTGAGAGGGAGAGATAGACATGTCATTATGATCTTCGCTTGGGAAGATAGGATGGAGGATTGGGTAATCATTTGGCATCCGATACTCTTTGAGGATGAGATAAGGCTTCCAATAGAAGAGTAGTTGTGGAGGACTGATATTCTTTGAGGGCTGGGGAGTCCAAGATAAGAATAGTCCTCATGGAATACACCCTGAGTACCCGGGTAGGGGTTGTTCCAAGAGAGACAATGATGAGAATGTCTATAAATCATTGGTCTCACCAGCATTGAGCTCAGATCTTGTAGAGAGATGGTGTTGTTAGTCAAGACCTTGCTATGTAACAATGTTGGTTAATATGTTGCTTTACAAATGAGTTACCAATCTGAATTTTTCTTATGAGGAATTATTCAGATTGAGAAAGTCCAAGTACCATTATGAATACCTCCCTAGTTAAGAGGGAGTGTTGAAAAGTGTAACTAGGTTCGGTCTTCATAATGACATGTAATTATGATTTTATGTAATGAGATGTAAAGAAGAAAAATAAAATTATTGTATTGACTTGCTTCATGGGTTTCATGAGCAAGAGATTTTGTTTTTGAGTCAAGATTCCCATTGAGAGTCTTTAGGAATTATTTGTCATCTAGTCATAAAGTGATAGTCATTGTCATGTAATGAATTCATGTTACACTTTGTATAGAGTCAAACTTGTGTATGCAAAGTATCCTCCAAGACCTTGTCAATCCTCTTCAAGTCGGCCTCCAACGATGGAAGAACATTCTAGAAGAAGTTTGCCTAACTCTTGTGATCATGTTGGCCTAAAGGACATGAGATGAAGTGTATATATAGCCACTCGGCCACACTCAAAGGCAAGCAACTCGTCAAGCATTCAATGAAGAAGTGCGAAGAAGAAGGCTACTAAACAAAAGTGTGAAGAAGTGATAAGGAGGATTCTTTTGGCCCACGAAGAAGGTTTCTTCTGGGGCAGTGAAGGAGGTTTCTTTTGAGACAACAAAGAAGGTTTTCTTCTAGGGTCTGCGAAGGAAGGATTCTTCTGGGATGCTTGTTCTAGGTAATCGAGATAGAGATCTAGAGATCGAGATTTTCTAGATGAAGCCAGTGAGATTATAGAGACCGAGTTTCTCTAGGGGAAGTTGAGTAGAAGCAGTGTGAATTATAAAGACCGAGCTTCTCTAGGAGCCGAGGAGAGCAGTTCTAGATCAAGAAGATAGTCAAGAAAGGGAAGAGGCAGAGCATCAAGATTAGTGACAAGGTTCTTGGGAGGATACTAGAGTCAAGGGTCTTGTCATGGTCTTGGTACTCATCAATTGAAGATCTAGAAGAAGAATTTTGATCGGGTTTTCCTCTCAAGAGGTGAGAGGTTTGGCCCTTGCTGACAAGCCTACATGCTGTGTCACTTGTTTTTTATTGTGCATATTGGTAATTGTCTTGATGAAAATAACACAATAATAACATAACGAAGAAAAGACTATAAGTTAAGAAGTAAAAGTATATCACAAGCAATTATCAAGCAGAGAAATCTTTCAACTATTCATGCCCTAGACTTCTCAACAAAAATCTCTCACTCTTGAGAGGAAAACCCAAACAAATCCTTCTTTTTATAGAGATTTCAATTGACGAATACCAAGACCAAAACCCTTGACCTATATGCTTCTCCAAGATTAAGACACAAGTCCTCTTTCACTGCTTTTCTTCTGAGCCCAAGTCAACTCTAGTCAAGCTTCTACTCCTTCTTTTTGGCTACCCTCCAACTTCGGCTTCCTAGTCCTTCATTAGGTTTGGCCTCCTAGAATTAGGCCTTCTTTGCATTGGGACTCTTTCTAGCTTGTGAGGACTGTAATTCCTCTCGACCTTACTGCAACATATGACCTCCTTCTACGCATATGTGATAACACAATTACCTTAAAACAGATCCAAAAAATGAAGGTAAGAGCTTCGCTTTTCTTCCTTCTCCCCTCGTTGATAATTAAGCTTCCTTCGCACTGTTTTTAATTCAGACTTGACCGAATTATTGTTCTTCGATCTCTCTAAAATGGGATCCGACCTGGGCTATTTATAATTTTTTGCTCATGTATATAAGCCGACATGACATCAAGTTGAGCCAACATGTCAGTTGGAGAGATGATTAATTCCATCTGAAGCTGACTTGAAGAGGATTGCCTTGTGCTTGTCTGGGAGGGCTACTTGACATTTCTATTGACTCATACATAAGTGTAATATGCCCAAGAAGGGTCCTTCATACATGACATACACTCAAATTGACTTTATGACCAATTTTAAGCACTCACAATGAGAGTAATACTAAAAATAAAATTCCTTGCTCATGAAACCCATAAGACAAGTATTACAATAATAATTTTATTTTTTTTCTTTTCATTAATTACATAAAATCATAATTACACGTCATTATGAAAACCGAATCTAGTTTCTTTTCAACAAGTTGCAGTAACTACTGGGGGCTGAAAATTGCAGGTCTTGGAGGCTGAAAAGTTGCAGAATTGAAGGAGTTGAAATTTGTTGTAGAGGAAGAAGTATTTGACTTGGGTTGACTTTGTGAGAAGCAAGTTCATTGGGAAGAGGTATGACTTGGTTTTGGAAGGGTCTTGGTCTAGGTTCATAGGTTTTTGACATTGTCATTTGAAGATTCTACAAGAAGAGAAGAATTTTTGTGGGTTTTCCTCTCAAGAGAAGAGGTTTTGGCCCTATCTAGCAGTTTACATTTTGTGTCCTCTTGTCTCATTGACTTTCATAGTTTGATAGCTCTTTGATGATAAGAACACAATAATAATCAAGTGAAAAAAGAAATTAATTACAAATACATCAAGTTAAGCAAAACAACATCACAAGCAGTGATCAAAGTAAGAAAAATCGCTCTAATCTAGCTGCCCTAGATTTCGCAACATATATATATATATATGATCATAGTAAAATATTTTAATGTAAGAAAAATAATCCAGTTTCTTTAATTCATTCAAATTTTAATATAAAAGTAATATGTGAGATTCAAAAAATATTACTAATAATAAAAATATTCAAGGTAGGTAATATCTACATGTATTTAAAATAATATTAATAAAAGAAAATATTTTAATATTGACAATGTGATTTGTGGATGAAATATGTCAATGTCCATATTAAGTAAAATATTTCAATGTCAACTATGGTAAATATGTAATGTAATGTCAAACATTAATTACATCTGGACATTGCTGTTTTGGCATTTGCCACTATCTACTTTTTTGATGCTGGGTTATCTTCTTTTTGCAAGCTACTGGCTGTCTAACTGCTGGGCTATGGGTCCAATATGAGAATTACTATGTTTTCCAACACATCTGGAATTATCTTTGTACAGTTCGGTCTGGCCTTTTCTCAAGCTACACATGATGTATATTTTGTCAATTATATATCTTATATAATATAATTAAGCTTTTTTAGTTTTGAAAAAAAATATGTAATGTAATTGTATTTAAACATTTTCGCTGGGGTCAAAATAAAATAAAAAATAAAAATAACCTTATATTAAATAAAAATAACTTCAAACTAAAATAATTTTTTATGTTATTATTATTATTTTTATTAATTTTTGTTTGGTGGTTAAGATAAACTTGACTTGGAGTGGTTTTTGAGATCCAACTTTTATGAGAATCTGTGTTATTCATGCGGAATATAACATATTGAAAGGGTGAAATTAAACCAGCCTAGATCCATCTTAACTCCAGATCTACCAAGCCGAGAGAGATCAAATCTCTTGAGATGCAAACCTCTAGAGATTTGATTGATTTGATCCCTTGTGCTTGATAGATTCGGAGTTGAGATGGATCTAGGCTGGTATAAAACTGTTAAAAAATGCATCTCAAGAGATTTATCTCTCTCGGCTTGGTAGATTTGGAGTTGAGATGGATCTAGGCTGGTATAAAGCAGTTAAAAAAATTATCTTTGTATTATCAAAATTGATCCCTTTATGCTCGGTAGATCTGTGATTAAGATGGATCTACACTGGGTAACTAAATTTTTATTTATTTAATTTTAAAAGAACATGTGTCAGCGCCACGGACTTAATTACGCATCGCCTTATGTTGGCTGCATAATATGAATGCACAATAACATTTCTCTTTGCAAATATTTATGTTCCTTTGCCCAACCCCATTAGACTTCTCAGGATTTCAGTTTGTGTTTGTGATGCTTTGGTCTTTCCCTATATTATTTGTACATTTACAAACTTGTGATCGATCTTGGCCTGATGCTTTAACATTGCTGCGGCTCAAGATGGATTTTTTTTAATCTTGCTTCTCTTGAGGTTTTCCAGCTTGGTTTTAGAAGGATGATTTTGTTGTTTTAATCTTGCTTTTCTTGAGGTTTTCCAGCTTGGTTTTGGAAGGATGATTTTGTTTTATTCTTTTCGTCTTTATTCTTGAGCTATGTGATCTCAGAGTTGGTTAAGTCAAGGCTTATTCTCCTGGTGGCCGGAATTTCCTAGAGAGGGTGCTGCTTCTGCTTCCGATACGCACCAGAATCTTGTATTCGCTGAACCGTTTCCGAATTGCTGGTTGTGTAATTTCTTTTTCAGAACCGTTTTGGTTTATGGTAAAAAGGTGCTATAGGTGATGGATCCGTTTCTAGGCCAGAGGAAACGGACCCCTTCTTAATTGGAAAAGTCTGATAAAATTATAATAAAATAAAACTCGAGGCCGGAAAAAAGGACAAAGGGATGTTGGCATGGGAAAGAGGATGAGGGTTGGGGGCTTGCTTATGGTTAATGAAGGGAATATAAACCCTTCAAAACGTAACGCAATCCTCCAAACATCATTCTGACATTTTGTTTGCAAGCTGTGAAGTCGAGTGCACCAAGAGTAACAGGCATTTGGACAGAATTAGCACTGTGAAAACAGCATTTCAAAAGCAAAAACAGAATTACAACGTAATAAGTTAATAACATGCATTTAAAGAGCGGATTTGGCATAGCAACACCCTCCATTTGGTGGGTTTGGAGATTGATTGAAGCGTAAATTATGAAATTCAAAATTTCCCAAAAGTTTTATTTTTTATTTTATTTTTATTATGTTTATAAAAATATTAGGTTGCTGATTTGCCAGTTTCTAATTTCGGATCACCACCCGCACTGGAATCTAAAGTTGATTCCGATCCACACCCATGGTTTATGTAACCTTGTATAATAACATTCTGATTATGTTTTAAACAGAAATTTACAAGTCTCGACAAATTATTCAGCAGTGAGGAGGGTTTCTATGTCATTCTATGGCAGTTGTGGTTTTAATGTTTGCATTTATATCTTCTAGACTATGCGAGAGTTCCTAGTACCGAAAGATGGCGAGTATGGATGTCTGTCCCTTGGAAACATACCCGAATATCTGTTGATTTCATGTTAAACTGATGTGGCATTTTCGTGTTTTTCTGAGCAGTCAATTGAGCTTTCTACAGTAAAATGAAATTTTAGCTATTAATTTTCAGTCATCATTAGCATCCTGCAATGACATTCCTGTCACACTTCAAAGGAATCTACCTTACTGAAGAACCTAATTCCAGATATAACTTTTTGAAACAGCCTCAGTATGAGATTAATCGCATGTTAGAGGAATTTTAGATTTAAAATTAGTTTTTGAAACCTTATAATGTACTGATGTCTTAATGGAAATGGTCACGTGACAGGAAGAGAAATGGATTTCCTAGAACTTTCAGCCTATGGCAATGTGCACCGCGGGCAAGAATCAGGAGGCTGCAGAATACAGTAGAATTTAGGTTTATCCTCTGCAACAGTTCTTTCATCTGGATAATTTGTACTTTATCACAAGCTAGCCTGTTCTGGATACCGAGACATAGCATCCATACATCTCTAAATGATGGCAGGTCAAGACTTGCTTTTACTTTTTGGAGAGGCAAAATTCTTCTAAATCAATATTATTTAATACATGCAAGTCCATACTTATATTTATAAGAGAGCTCAGGTCGATTGGAAATCTTATGACTAATTACAGATTAATTAACTCAAGTCCAATAACTGTTTTATTGTTCTCATGAACGGGGAAATACGAGTCTCCAACACGAGAAATGTTATCCCCGGAAACAGGTTATGGAGGACACTCGGTGTTTGTTTTTTTCAAATTTCACAATCAAAAATGAAATATAAATATAAAAATTTAAATTGTGTTGGAATTTAGAAATTAGAACATTTACATAACGATGACATAGATTCAATCATACATCAATTATAAGTCTAGTTATAATTAAGTCTAGTTACTCTTTACTCTTTAGTACTTACTAGCACTACATCATAATGATCAAAGGACAAATACATGATAAATTAGAACGACACTACAATTATTTCATTAAGCCATCAATCAAATGTATTACATAGATAGAGTCATTGCTACTATAGGCGGGAATGCCAATGGAAAATACAAAATAGAGTATATATTTGAATCGTAGATAGAAGAATCTCATAGCTCGTGACTTTAGTAGTCCTTTATGTCAGAATCATCAAAATTGGCATCACTGCCACTGATCCTACCTCCATCCTTCCTCTGTTCTATATCCAATCCAATCAGTGCATTTGTTGATGTGGAGAACGTCTCTTCAAGAGGATCACCATTATCAGAAGTGATTGGCTCTAGCATTGGTTCATTAAGTTCCAAGTTGGCCAATGCCAACTCAATGTTGTTGTCCAAACCCATATTTTTAGGAAACACACCCAGGTTGGTTAATGCCAACTCAACGCTGATGTTCATTCCCATATCATTAGGAAACACATTTAAGATGGTTAATGCCAACCCATATAATCAGGGAACACACCCAACTTGATTATCGTCAACTCAACATTGTTGTCCAAGCCCATATCATTAGGAAATATATTGACTTTTTAGAGCTTGTGGGTCACTTTTTAACAGGGCATGTGTCTTAAACTTTGGAACGATCGAGACACGAGTTAGACATGTGTCCAAATTCATGGAACGACTAGGACATGGGTTTGGCACGTGTCCTGTGAACATGACATGTGCCAAAATTGTGTCCAACACGTGTCATGCTCACAAGACATGTAAAACTTGTGTCCAAACATGTGTCCCATCAAATCCATGTCCAACATGTTTGACATGGAACATGGGACCCTCTAGGGGCATGTCATGTGACTTTAGTATTGTATTTTTGTCTCATTTTATTTAAGTTCCAAACTTATCGAGGAATATCACATAAATAAATGGAGTCCAATGTAAATTTTGGCAAATATTTCAAAATTTTTGGAGAAGAATTGTTACAATTCAAGTTATATAACTCTTTTCTCATTGTTAGAAAATTATATATTATAGAGCAATGGAACACATAAAATATTGCAGAAATATAAACATAGAAAACACATAAAACAAGAGAGACAGATATACGTGGTTCACCTAGTTTGGGCTACATCCACGGAGAAACAGCCAGTGCTTCTTTTATTATATTATCCAGCGAATTGAAGAGATACAACCTACAACAGATCCGTTGTAACTCCCTCTTTGCTCTTAATCTCCTCTCTCTCCCTCACTCAGAATAGAGATCTACATAGACGCAATACAATTCCCTCATATATAGTGAGGGGTTGCCTTTTAGGGCAAAAAACCCTAAATTAAACATAACTTCTACCGTCAGATCTCCGCCTAATGAACAACCCAGATTGACTAGAAATTACTATACTTTTACAAGGCAATTTTACATCTATTCTTAGCCTCGGGGGCGTTGCGCCCGAAACCCCCCGCTAGGGGGGCTCCCAAAAGGTCGCAACCACCCCTCCATGGACCCCCCCTGCAGCGAATATTTTACGGGCGGCAACGTTTCGAACTGAGGTCCAAT